>JASDQU010014770.1:0-10305 GCA_032191745.1 Picea mariana | reverse complement strand
CTCTCTCCCTCCCCACTCTCTCTCTATCTCACTCTCTGTCTCTTTATCTCTCCCTCTTTCTCCCTATACCCCTATCTCCCTCTCTCCCTCTCTACCCTTCTTTCTCTATCTATCCTTTACCCTTCTCTCCCCTCCCATCTCTCTCCACCCCCCTCTCTCTATGCCTAGGAACCTTTCTCCACTTGGGCCATATCTCCATATAACCATAGCCCCCACCTATAGTTGACCCTTAAATACCTCCAAATAAAATCCCTAAGTACCTTATGACCATACCTTTTCTCAGGGTCCCCACAGCCCCTACACCTTCATCCTAGTTCTCTAACCACTACCCTATTCTTCAAATCACTTTCAATCCTAATCCATTAGGTCCTAGTTGTCTTCAAGTCCATCCACATCTTTATTTCTAAAGTTATATGGGCACAATAACAATTTTTTTGTGCATTGCATTAAGAGTGCCCATGCGCTCTTTTGAGAAAAAATAGGTCGAGCATTGTGCCTGCCTCATATTCTTGTCTAATAGGAGCATGCATGTGTTCCAGGAAAACATGAACACTCCTTCTAGATAATAATAAGAGGTAGGAACAATGATCATACTCTTTCTCTCCAAAATCATGACACTATCCCAACATAGGAACACAAAAACAACAACAACAACAACAAACATTATTTTTGTTTTTTAGTGTCATTGGAAAGAAATTTTTTGTCTTTTTGTGTAATTGGTAGAAAAATTTGAGCAATTGGAAGACAATTGTCAGTGGAATTTTTTTTCTTGATGTGTGTTTCGAAGGAAAATTATGTCTTGTTGTATAATTCAAAGGAATTTTTGGTCTTTTGGTGTACTTGGAAGGAATTTCTTGTCTTGTTGTATAATTGGAAGGCATTTCTTGTCCTTTTTCATAATTGGAAGTAGAGTTTTCAAAGGCACTTTTCACCTTCTGGTGTACTTAGAAGGAATTTCTTGTCTTTTTGTCTAATTGGAAAGGAGATTTTGGAAGGAACTTTAGGTCTTTTGGTGTACTTGGAAGGAAATTGTTTTCTTTAAAAATGGGGAATCTACATAATTGAGGTAGAAGGTCTTCAAGGAAAGAAAACCCCATTGAAAAGGTAATTACAATAATAGAAAAGGAAAGGTTAGATATGACAAAGCACATGCTTTTAGTAGATGGAAATCCAAACTCTAGGTCAATAGATGTCATTGTTTTTTCTCTTCCATCAACAAAATAAAAACACAAAATTTTAGTAGAGGCTCTAATTCAAACCTCTAGTGAACCTCCAATGACTATTTCATCAAGGAAGGTTGTTGTGGATGACCAGATGATGATGGATTTTCTTGGATTTGATTATACAATGCATGAAATTAGAGAGGAAATTGTTGCATCTCCTTCTGGTTAAGAATTTCATGTGGTGAAACCTCTTGTTGGACAGTCAAATGTTTGAGAAACTAATCGTGGGCATGTCCAATCTCCTCTCAGAATTTATTTTCAAGTGATTGAAGGGGAACAGACTATTATGTTTTTAAATACACAATAGAGAGGTCAAGAGTGCTATAATATGGGTCATATTATTAGAAACCTTGTGGATTCTTTTCAAAGTAATAAGACTCATTTTAAATATTGTAATGCATCCTAACGTGTCTTGTTACAATCAATTGTTAGCAAGATAAAAAAAAAAAAACATTGTTTTCTAAAAAAACCTCTCATCTCACGAAATAAAATATCAAAACCCTTAGAAAGCCTCGAAATGGGTGGTCAAATAGATTTTTGGGACTTCATTGGTAGGCCACGTCATTCTGACATGGAGTTAATTGGAGTGGTTAAGGGACTTGTACAAACTTTCTTACATGGGAACAATAGGACTTATTCCAACCAAACAAATGTACTAAAATTTAGAATGGGTTCTTAATCTATAAATTACCGTGGATATTCCGATGGAGTAGTTCGTCACAACATATATGATAAATAAAACTTAAATCCACATTATGATGGTTAAATTCCTTTAGATTCTTTTGTATAATTGGAAGGAACTTTTGGTCTTTTGGTGTACTTGGAAGGTTATTGTTTTCTTTAAACATGGGGAACGTACATAATTGAGGTAGAAGGTCTTCAAGGAAATAAAACCCCAAAAAGGTAATTGAAGAAAGAGAAAAATAAAGGTTAGGTATGAAAAAACGTAGACTTTGAGTAGAGATAAATCAATTCTAGCTCAATAGATGTCGTTGTCATTTCTCCTCCATCAATACAAGAAAAGAACACTATTTTAATAAAGGCCAATCCAGTTTAGACATCTGGTGAACCTCTAATGACTATTTCATCAAGAAAACTTGTTGTGGATGATTAGATGATGATGGTTTTTCTTGGAAATGATTATACAATGGATAAAATTAGAGAGGAAATTGTTGCATAGTCTTCTGGTTAAGAAGTTCATGTGGTGAAACCTCTTTTTGTATAGTCATACATTCTAGAAACTAGTTGTGGGAATGTCCACTTTCCTTTGATAAATGATCTGAAAGTAATTGAAGGGGAAATAACTAATGCGTTTGTAACTCCACAACAGAGAGGTCAAGTGTTATAGAATATGAGTCTATAATTCCTACCTAGATTGAGGAGTGTGTGGCAAAGAACTCCTAAACACATTTAGGTGGATGAAAGTGGTCTAAAATCACTTGAAGGTAAGTTTCCTAACGAATCTATGTCATTATCATTCATACAAAGTTTTCTATAAGGATAAGAATAAGGTTTGTAGTGATAAGGTTGCTACGAGGATGAATATAATGTTAGAAGTGAGCCGTTGATTTGTTTTTTCAAGATCAGAACAATATCCACTCATACATGTAATAGATAATTGTTGTGTGCTAATGAAAAATATAATTTTGGGGGGTTTGTGTGTTCAAAAATGTGGCTTAGGAATACCTTTTACTTTTTTATCAGAAAATGACAACATCTTTGTTAAGAAAAGCCTTCTATCTATTTATTATATCAACTTGTTGTGAAGGATTTTTCCCAAATTTCATAGAACTCTTTTGGAAAATAAATTCTACTTTAACCAAATGCACCAACTATTAGACATAAGACCATAAAAACTTTAATTTTGAACAAAATCATATCAATTAACAAGCCAACATGTTCCAAAAACATTGTCATAAAAAAAAAAATCAAAGGCATGCCAAGCCACTCTATTGCATTCCACATGTTATAGTTTTTCTTCATTTAAAATTCAAAAAGTAAGTTCTATTAGAGAAATCAACACTTAGTAAGTTCATAAATTAAATCATCACTAGACTTTGACCTAAAGTGAGCACAAGTTCCCCCCGGATGGTGTGCCACGTGGAAAGGAAGGGCACGTAGAGGCGCGTAGGGAGAGGCCATTTATGGTGGCTCTCACCTCACACCACAGTCATTTATGAAGGCTCTCACCTCCGTCGGCCTCCGTTTATCGATGGGGCCTCTCACGCACGAGCAAAGGCCGGCTAGCCGGAGCATTAATCTCTCGGCTTTAATGGCTGCAACCATTGTTTATGTCATAATCCACTTTACCGGAACTCTCAGTATGCATTCGAAGCTCGCTGAGCAAAGCAAGAAGCGAAGCACAGGAGACATCCTGGCATTGATCCTCATTCTCACTATGCCGTGAGTGAGGGGGAGACCCCGTAGAGGAGCAGGCTGGTACGCGGCTGAATCCAGGAGGAAAAGACACAAGCGGTTTGAAAGAGATATGCTCCTGGCCAAGAGGAAGAGACCCAGGAAGACCATAGCAACAAATTCGCCCCCCCCCGAACGTATGTCGAAGAAATTTCATTCATGGAGCTCCCATCAGACTTCTCTGAGGATCGAATGTTTACAGTTCCAAATAATTGGAACCCTTCGTCATATATTGAAGAAGCAGTGCCACCGCCCAGCTTGAGGGAGACCCACGGCCCTAGCGATGCTCCCACTGAAGAGTTTGCCACTTGCCTGGTAGAGGAGGAGCTGCCGCAAAGAACAACCGATTCGCAGTCGCAGAGGAAGATGCAAGGTCACCAGGAAACGGATCCCAAAACAAAGTCGTTGTCACCGCCACCACTCCTACACCCGGAGCACCTGAACCTGATCTTTGAGGTCCGTAGTCTGGTGGATGATCAAATTTTCAGAGCCATCCGCGTCATCCAGCGTATGGACATGCTTTACGCAGCATACTCCAGTGCCACACCTCGGCAACAATGCCCCACCTGTGCTCAGCCCTATGCCATTCCTGTCAACAGCAGCAAGGCGATGGACGGCCACGAGGACTTCGGGGAATAGGTTTTTCTATTTCGCATGGTCTCTAACTACATTTCTTTTGCTATTTATCAGAGCTGTAGCTCTTTGGTTACCAGCCTAGTTAGTGTTAGCATAGACCTTACTCAACTGCTAATGGAATTGGACATGCACCTTGGTTTCCTTCGGGCAGAGTGGCGAAACGAGTTGTTTGATTTTGCATGCTACTGTGGACAGGCCAATTGTCCTGGTTTCATGTATAGGCAGGACAGCTGGCATATGTCTATCAAGTGTATTTCTTTTTTGCAGTTTTAGTATAACATGATTCGCCTTTTTTAATTAAAAAAAAAAAAAAGTGAGCACAAGTTCATAAACAATATTGACTTATCCATGTCCCTAAAATTTAATGAGTACACATTTTTTCAATCACATATTATTAGTACTATTTTATACAATGTTCATAATGAAAGACTAAGTAAAATAATCAAGAACTATGTTACATCTATATTTGAATTGTGTATGAGCTATATTATTACTTTTGAGTTATATAGGGTCAATAAACCATGATTCCATGATGAAATTATCAATTGTTTAGATACTCAAAATTTAAACAAAAATTCTATCTTTCAATATTGTAAAAAAAACTAAAAAACTATTGAAAAATGTAAATTTATATATATATATATATATATATATATATATATATATATATATATATTAATTATTTTATTTGTATATTTATTTAAATTTATCAATCATATATATCATGATATATATGATGATCTATATTTAGATGATAGATATTAATAAAAGTGGAAAGAGTAGTTATAAAATTATAATAAAGTTCTTCAATGTTGTTTTTTAATATAAATAAGTGTTTAATTAAATTATAAATTAAAATAAATTAAATATTTAATTTAATCTTTTTAATTTAAAAAATATTAAAATATTTAACTATTTTTTATTTAAATAATTTATAAACTGAAATAAATTTAAAATTAAAATCTCTACATATTAAATTAAAAAAGTGAATTCCATAACCAAATTTGAATAAAATAAAGATTAAAATGGTGGGTTCTACCATGATTGGACGTTAAACCTAATCCAACTATGCCAAACTTAGTTGCATTGCTGTAGTATCTCATCATTAGATTCCGAAAACCTCTCCTATTTCTCGATGCGTGCTCTACGTTATTTTTATTTTTAATCGGTTGTCACGAAAATGTTGTAAGACTGACGCTATTTTTATTTTTATACTTTTAGTAAAAAAAATTGTATATATATATATATATATATATATATAAATTACCTTTTTTAAATTCTATAAAAAATTATAATTAATAAAAGTAAATAATTGTACATAAAACAACTCAGTATGTGAGAGATGTCCATGTAACATAATACATTAAAATAATAATAAAAAATCAACAAAATAAAAAAATTAATATTTAATTAATAATAAAATAATCAAAACAAATATATAATATGATTAGATTTTTCAGTGTTTCCATCTAATTAAACACACGGACCTCTAGTAAACTAACTCCACACCTTAATAGGTTGAGATAAAAAGAATTGACAATAAAATAAAAAATATTATTTTCAATCTGTATAAATGTTTAATAAATTATCAATTAAAATTATTTTAATTTTAATTAATAAATTTTTAATTTTAATTAATAATCTAAATTTTTATTTAAATAATTTAATAAAATCTCAATTAAAATGATTTTAATTTAAAATTAATAATCTTTTTTTTTTTAAATATTTTTATTTCAATTTAAAATTAATAATTTAATTTCTTATTTAAATAATTTCTTATTCAAAATTTATATAAATTCAATTATGAAATAAACTTAAATCTCAACCTATATATTCAATTTTTTTATTCAAAATTCATAAATTTATACCAATTTAACTATAAAATATTTTTTCATATTTAATATTTTACATATACATTAATAAATCCAAAATATATCCATAATAATCCAAAATATGAGATATGATGGAATGTTAAACCTATAAATATGGCATACTTAGTTACATTTGCATTGCTTTGGAAGAAAAACATGCCTTTTCATGCCAAAAATTGGAATATTTTATAGTCTACAAATACATTTCAAAACTAAAATTAAACAAAGTGACTTTTCGATCTTGAAAAGGTGGAGATTAATCCGCTGTTGCGTCGCAAGCGACGCCCAACTCTTCCAGCCCCGTGAACATCAAAAGGTGTAAAATACGAAAAGGTCACGCCCAGCACCAATTTGCTTCCCGTTGGTTGGAAACTATACTGTAAGCCCACAATCCGATTGTTGTTCAATGTGTCCTTAGCACGTTGCTAAGGATACATTAAGATTGGTGTGAGGGTGATTAAGATTTATTGAAGGTTTGTTGGATTAATATTAAAGTTAATAATTTATTCACATTTTTTAATTTACTTCACTACTTAGGGAGAGTATTCGATGTATCACAATCTTTTTTAAGAGGTATTAATATTATTTTTTTATTAAAGGGGTTGAGATACTTTTATTTTTTTTTTATAGATTTTCAAATTGTAAAATTCATAGTTGTTTTGTAATAAATTTGGGTAATGTGAAATAGAAAATATATTAATTTTATTAGTTTTAATCTCACTTCTTCACTTATGTGAGAATCACATAATTTAATGAGTGCTTAGTGGACTATTCAAATTATTTAAATTATTGGTCATTTGTGACTAATAAACATTGATATGGGTCATAGATGAACCACTTACTGAATCCAAAAAATGATATCCAATAAGGACATTAATAATTATCTATAACTTAAAAGATATGTTACACAAATTTGTGTAATGTGGATACAAGGATCTAGAAACACTAGAAGTTTTGCCCAAATATTTCATATTACAATATATCCATATAATGATACATTTTAAGTTTTATTTCATAAGATTGGAAGCCAGTCCAAGATACCCATGGTTTCTTGGAATTTCTACTTACTAGTATAATATATTAAATTCTATATTATATTTTCTCAAACAACTATAATATCAAAATTATTGATTTAATTTGTGTTAATGATTATATGAATATCTTTAATAGAACAATGAAACTTTAATATCCATATTTAACTAGAAAATGCAAAACAAGAAACATATAAAATTTTAACATGTTTTTAAAATTAATCTTTACATATATAAACTTGCAACATTTTTGTAAATTTGAAACATTGTTTTATTTCTCATTGGTAAAAGACTAAACAACATTACCTTAGTCATATAAAAATAGAGTAAAAAAAACTGATATGATTGATTGACAACAACAACAAAGTGAAGTGAATACTTTTCATATATACAACTAAAGTGATTATAATAAAAATATTTATAATAAATTAATTTTTTGTAGTAATTGAATAAAAACATTTTATTTTTATTTAAGAAAAGGTTGATAATTATATATTATATAAATTGGTAATATATATGTTTATGTTTAATAATTATTAAGAAAATATATTTTATCATTAATACTAATTTTAATCAACATATTCTAAAAAACATTACATTGTAAGCTCTTAGACCAAAATTTTCAAGTTTCATTAAAAAAATATATTAAACTTAATCTATAAAAATGTCTCACTTTTTTATATTTTGAGATATAAGGAGTAAAATCTATACACTTTTATGGATTCAATAAGTAAAATTTAATGTCTAACATATTTTAAATTGGAATTTTTAAAATTCACATAAATCTTAAAAATTTTGAAATAAAGTAGAAAAACCAATTTCTAAAATTATATATATATATATATATATATAAAAACTTTTTTTAAATTATATAAAAAAATTAAATAGATAAAATTTATATAAAATCTTGAGTTATAAAAGAATTAAATAAATAAAATTTATATAAAGTCTTGGGTTAAGAAGAGACATATTTCTAAGACACTATAGTGATCCTCTTCGAATGCTATCTTAGGCATTGTAGTTACTGTGGGGCAAGTTTCACAATGGAAAAGTCAATGAGAATTTTTTTTAATGAAGAAGGAAATGAGATACATTATAAGTGGGAAGATGTGAATTATTTGGATTTATTCATGAATTTTGCAGTAGATTTAGTTATAAAGAAATAAATATTGAAATACATGCATATGAAAGCATCTGGTTGGGAAACATTGGTTGCGTATGAGCAAAGACTTATTCATGATCCACGCTGCTTGCGTATGTGTAAGCATACATGTTGGGACCAACATTAAACATGGGCGTCAAAGCTTTGAACCCAATTTTTAAATAGCTTATTTTTTCAATATATAAGTATAAATTGAAAAATCCGAACGATGGGGATGGGTCGGTTCATTCACAGGCGGAGCAGGGAGGAGACGCAAAGATGAGCAAGGCGGCTGAGGAATAATTTCTAGGCAGTTGAAGCTCGTTGTCGGCGTAGCGGGAGGGGTATTGCTACTGTGCGCAACTTGGAGGTGAAGGGAAGGACCAGAGGGAGGCATAGCAGGCGAAAAAAATGAGGGTCGCCGAGGTCTCCAAGGAGAACCCCACCGTGGTCTCCCTCTCAAACGTCGCTTGTGTTTAGGCATCGATTGTACGCAAAAAAGGTCACAGGGTTGGGTGTAGTAAGGAGCCCCCGAGGACCAGTGGACACAATCATAGAATAGCTATGGCAGCGAGGGGGAAAGCCCATCAAACCACCAGCAAAGACAATGAGCGGAGGCCAGAACCAGAGCCATAACAATATGCAGAGGCCGAGTGTGTGCAATAACAACCTTTCCCATCGCCATAAGAGCGTATTAAAACCGCAGGAGGGTGGCAGACGGTGGCACGAGCCCGTCACATGGCTCCGTGCCCTGTTGGCAAATGTCGTCCTCCTGCATGCGCCAGGTGGCCTCCACTAACACCCCATCCGGGGGACAATGAAATGAAAAATATTATTTTCAATATATATAAATGTTTAATAAATTATCAATTAAAATTATTTTAATTTTTAATTAATAAATTTTTAATTTAAATAATTTAATAAAATCTCAATGAAAATGATTTTAATTTAAAATTAATAATCTATTTTTTTTTAAATATTTTTATTTCAATTTAAAATTAATAATTTAATTTCTTATTTAAATAATTTTTTATTCAAAATTTATATGAATTTAATTATGAAATAAACTTAAATCTCAATCTATATGTTCAATTTTTATATTCAAAATTCATAAATTTATACCAACTATGTCATATTTTTTCATATTTAATATTTTACATATACATTAATAAATCCAAAATATAAGATATGATGGAATGTTAAACCTATAAATATGTCATACTTAGTTCCATTTAAATCCAAAATATGAGATACGATGGAATGTTAAACCTATAAATATGTCATACTTAGTTCCATTTGCATTGCTTTGGAAGAAAAACATGCCTTTCCATGCCCAGTAAATTGAAATATTTTTTAGTCTACAAATACATTTCAAAACTAAAATTAAACAAAGTGACTTCTCGATCTTGAAAAGGTGGAGATTAATCCGCTACTGCGTCGCAAGCTACGCCCAACTCTTCCAGCCCCGTGAACATCTAAAGGTGTAAAATACGAAAACGTCACGCCCAGCACCAATTTGCTTCCCGTTGGTTGGAAACTATACTGTAAGCCCACAATCCGATTGTTGTTCAATGTGTCCTTAGCACGTTGCTAAGTACACATTAAGATTGGTGTGAGGGTGATTAGATTTAGTGAAGGTTTGTTGGATTAATATTAAAGTTAATAATTTATTCATATCTTTTTATTAACTTCACTATTTGGGGAGAGTATTCGATGTATCACAATCTTTTTTAAGAGGCATTAATATTATCTATTTTTTTCTTTTTTTCTTTTTTATAGATTTTTAAATTGTAAAATTTATAGTTGTTTTGCAACAAATTTGGGTGATGTGAAATAGAAAATATATTAATTTCACTAATTTCAATTTCACTTCTTTACATATATGAGAATCACATAATTTAATGAATGTTTAGTAGACTATTCAAATTATTGAAATTATTGGTCATTTGTGATTAATAAACATTGATATGGGTCATAGATGAATGACT
>JASDQU010014769.1:337337-354984 GCA_032191745.1 Picea mariana | reverse complement strand
GAAATGACATGACAAGAACTATCCATCTAGGATAGTTTCCTTGACAAATTCACTTTCCTTCATCTCATTATTCCACAATTAAGCATGGGTTCTCTTACTCCACAAAGCCTCTTCCCGTGAGGGCTTTCACCATAAGGGGACCACTTTGGAGTTCATCCATATTTACTTCTTATCAACCATGACAAAACAATAATGAGTCATATTTACATCAAACACTATTGGGTCCATTACCCAAACCTTTGTGCCACGGGTCTTTCTTCAAGGGTTGACATCAATGACAACCAACCTTAATCAACATTTACCGTTTCCTTCCTTTCACGTGCATCTTTCCATTTAAAAATATTTACTTTTCTGTTGTAAAATTCAATTTTCACCTCTGTGAAAATTTTCCACCTGGAGGAAGGAATTTGTTGGAAATTCCATGATTAGTATTGAAACACACATAAATATGTTGCACATAAACCATATATTAAATGTTTGCATTTATTATATCGAGCTTGGGATGGAGTGGTTTACTCCACACCACTTTTACCCCCGATATTCACCATGTAAGGACACGTCTCCCCGACCAAAAAAAATCGGTTTACATATCGTCCCACCTTCACATAATTAACCTCCGCGCTAATTCTCCGCCCGATATGTATGTGCGCCCTCCATCCACCCTTTGACTTTTCCACATTATAAATTGAGATTTGTGCCCATGATTTGAAGTGATGCCATAAATTGAATATTGTATCAAATATTAATATAAATATTTTTATATAAAAATATTTATATCAATAATAATAAACCTTTTTTCTATTTTCTAACGACTTTGGGCATATGAGGCTTATCACATGACTTTGTGGATAGGATAAGGGTGTTTAAGCTTAATAAAAGGAATATTTGTGATTTTCAACGGGAATATGATAATAAGGGGTAAAAATGAATGAAGTGATGGAACTGAGGGATTTAGATAATCATTAAGGATAGATATAGGTTTGGGATATTTGCCTATTTTTTGACTCATGGAGGACCTGACTATTTTGAATGATCAGTCGAGTGAAGGATTTAGGTGATGGGAGCTTGACGGAGCTGTTAATTTTATTTTTAAATATGAGTGGACAGATAGCACAAGGACAATATTATTTGGAAACATTAATGCAAATTAGCATGTGATAACACATTCCACGTAGCCTCTCTGGAATTATGGAAATCTCAACTACCTTGCCAACACATATTCTTTCTGCTCCATGTTTCCTTGTGATGCTTATAGTAATCATTTGGAGAGATTTCCCAAAGATTATTTTCTTGATTCCAATGTGCATGCAGTGTCTTATTGATTTCTGGAGCGCATCACAAAACCCGGAATGATGGACATTGGAAGAAATCGAACCGACGCACAATAACGAAACTTGACTTGATGCATGTGCAAAACTGGAATAGGTGCGCACAAATTCATTTGTGCGTGCACACAATATTTACCCAAAAATTTGGGTGCCAATAGGCCCCCACCACTATTATTTGGCTCATCCTCGAGCCAAATGCTTCATGGAGTGACTGATGTGATGCACATCATTGTATTCATGAGTTCTTGGATGAACTCCTTGAATTGGAGATTAGGCTCATTGATTTTTCTTGAAGTTCCTGGGTGAGTTGAACAACTGCATCTACATCGACTGTTGTGACCTGATAAGCCATCAAATCCATTGTTTCCATTTTCTCGATCAAGGGGATGACAACAACCTACGCATATGTTAGTTGGTTATAAAATATTAAGGCCTTATCGGTCGCAGTAGTGATGATATTTGATATGATTTGTTACTCATCATGGTTGAAGTAATCTCTTTTGTTTTAGATACAATAGCTTCCATTGCAGTCGAGCGCTCACTTGGAGGTAGAGATTCCAAGCTACTCTTTCATTGTGTGACCTCAACCTCAGCCACGTGAAATCTATCATTAATAGCATATAATTTTGGGGGGGATTGTAAGTTGTTCCATAAAGTGAAGTGATGATCTACCACCCTTGAAAATTTCCTCCATCTGTTGAGGCCTCCTCGAACGATTGCTTTAGCTGTGGAAACCTTCTTTTGTAACTCTGTCTACTCCAACGTTAACTCTTCTTGCGTACCTTTTGACTCTCTCTCTCCTCTGCTCTTCTAGGTCCATCCTATCCCTCACCTCATGTTTAACAACTTATGGATCCTCCTCAATGGATCCATCTCTTCTCTCACTTTTCCCTTGTCTTTTCATCCCCCCCAGTGATAAGGGAGTCTACTCATCCATCCTGTCAGGCTGCATGTTCATCGAACCCTTCTCCATGAATAACATTTTTAGCCAGAGTGGGATTTCTTCTAACAACCTTCTTCTAGTACCTTCTGTGAACTTTCTTTCAATCTCGTTAAAAGAATCAATGTATTCAACAACAAATTAAATTATATATGCTTCCTTTACTTGAGCAAAACAAAAAATGATGGCTTGAGTCCACTTTTTATCTAATTCCTTCAACCTATCAATCGTGACATAATCCCAAACCAATGGTTCTTGTGGTCTCAAAGTAGTATTAGTAGCAATCTGCCTCTTTATCCATTCGTACAATAGATAGGGAAATTCAACAAAGAAAAGTTCATGCATATCAAAGTAGAGATACATGTCCTTCCATCACTTCAAATTAGTGTTCAAACCTTGAGTTTCACACCAAGCAAACTCATCTTCCTTTGCAATAAACCAATATTGAATTTCTTCCCGATATGGATACCACCTCATTATTTTCCTTCATCACTCAATACAAAACCTTCAAGTCCCAACAACAAAACAATTTGTTGGCTCATCCACGCTTGCACATGTCTTTCCTAACGTTACGGGGTTGAACACTCAGGGTTTGTCCAAAGTTGACCAACAAAAAACACAAGGCATCGACATATCAATACTCAACTAAAGACTGAAGAAGGTCTCACCTAAGATTACATGAGGATCACAAAGACTGTCTAGACTTGTGTCGATGATGATGAAGGACTAATTTCTCAAAGTTCCATCTAGGTTGAAATTTAGGAAATTCATTGAAAAATACTTAACACCTAACAATATGAAACAACAACACACACACATTCAATTGAAATAGGAGTAACACATCATTAGAGCAAAATCATTGCAATTTTATTATCTTCATTCCATAATCACAAACAAACATTAAGCAACTCATGAATTGAAAACAATAGAGCCTTGCTCTCTTATACATTTTCCTAGTGTTAGATTACACAACACTATGCACTTCCTTTTAGACTCTGGAAATGGTATAGACTCAGACTTACAAATATGGACATTAAAAAACATAGGCCAAGATTGAGCTCAATGAAAACAATACCCACATCTATAAAAACCAAAACCAACCGAACAATGAGATAAATCTCTTTATGTTATTGTTTCTCCAGTTTATTTACTTCTCAAATTTGGTGGTATATCACTTTCAGTTCTTCCCCACTCGCTCTTCCGATTGTTAGTCCTGCACGCTTATGTCACCTACATGCACTCCATATATCCTCCCTAGAATCGTGGAAATATTAACTACCTTTCCAACTCATCTTCTTTCTGCTCTACATTCCCTTGTGCTGCTTGTAGTAATCATCCGAGGAGATTTCACGAAGATTAATTTCTTGATTCTGACGTGCATGTGGTGTCTTCTTGATTTTTGGTGCGCATCACAAAACCTAGTCTAACGTGCATTGGAAGAACTTGAACTGGTGTGCAATAACACAACTTGATCTGATGCATGCACCTCTTGTCATCCCTTGCACGACTGCTTAAGTGTGTGAAAAATTGGAATAGGCATGCACAAGTTCGTTTGCGCATGCGCATGTGATATTTACCGAAAACTTAGGGTGCCAACATATAATTAAAGGTGAAGGCATTAGGGTTTGCATAAGTGTTTTTAGAGATTGCAAAGAAGTTGAAGAATCGAACAGTTATAATTTGCAAGTGAGATACTAATGGCATCTTCATATAGGCCTAAAGATCACCCAAATCCAAATTCCCACAAGGAAGAAAACATTTTGATAGTTGAGATTCATGAGAAGCTGAATAACATCGAGCCCCTACTTTGGAATGTCAACATCATTGAGCTTTTAGACTTTAACTATACGATGTTGCGTAGTTCCTTAATTTTGAATTTGATTACTATGCACGGGGTCTTCACTATGTGAACCTATGACATAGCACTTGCGTTCATGGGATATTAAATAATACCCCTAATTTCACTATATATTGATAAATACCTCCCAAATTCTTTTTGTTGGACCCCCCTCCCAATACATTTTTCGAATAGAAAAACCCTAGTTTTACTAGATTCCCCTCTTTATACCCCAAATACCTATAAAACCCCTCATACCTTGCATCCCCCCCAATACCTAAAATATATTGACCTTATTTTTTACAATTTAAAAGCCCCCTTTATGAATGAACATGACACAATATTGGTCAACAAGGTGAAGCCCCCATGTTCCTATGTTGAAGTGAAGAAACACCTGATGGTATTTAGTCAATGGAGTGGAAGGTAGGGGCATGGAGATTATATAATTATAGATTTATGACACTATTGGATGGAGCACATCCATTTCATGCCGTGTTAGTTTTTTTCCTAAGTCAGTTGAATGGAGGATACCTATGTTTGGAGAAACCATACCCGATTAACCTAAATGTTCTACATGGAGTCTTAGGGGTTGCCATGGTAAGGAGAGAATGTTGCAGAAGTTATAATGGATTGAAACATCACCACTAAAGATATCTATAAGAAATATGCTATTCACATAGGGATTTGCAATGTGGTAGTTTCTATAATTTAAGACCCATAGGTTAGATTTGCTTCACAGTTGTCAACTTGTAAATTGGTTAGAAATTTTTGAAAGGATGAATTCCCAATGGGGGTCATCCATGTAGTTGAGTAGGGAATGCAAGGTATCAATATGTCTTGATCACTCTATCTTCTATTTTTTTTTTCCATATTTCTTAGAGGCACAACTATCTGGTAATGTTTTTCATTATAGTTAGGTACTACTTCTTGCAATGATATCGTGGAAAGCACTAGAAGGAATACCTATCGACATAGAGGTTACAAAGACATTCCCAACATATAAGTTCAATATCTAGCAGTACAATAAGGAAAATACACTTTATTTGGATACTAATCTAGCCTTCAAACATTGGTATACCCACACGATACAAGAGACTGCTGAATCTTTTCGTATTCCCTGGAATATTGTAGATAAGTATGATGATTTTATATTCTTTGAAATAGATATGCATAATGTTTCTATTAAACCAGACATAGATCCAAAGGTTCCAATGGATGTTCTACTTTTTATGTTTATGAGGATGGAATTCAAACAATTTTTGAATAGTGGTTTGAGAACCTACACACTCAACCTGAGTCAGAGGTTGAAATTATAGATGTCAAAGAAGAAAGAACAAAATATAAACAAGAAAAGGTGGAGATACAAAATCTACACCAATGAAGTAGACTAATAATACTGGTCATAATTCACCACGTATTACATAGTTAAAGAGACAAAGAGAGAAAAAGTAACAAGAATGATATGAGGAACAAGAGGCAACATGTAAGACAAGCTTCATCAGGAAGAGGAAGAAGAGAACCAAGACAAGAATTGTCGGCTCATCAAAACAATCAAGAGGATCTACAAAGGGAAATGGAACCAACACAAAGACCCAATAAAATTTAGAACCCATGGATATGGTACCCCTAGCCAATCCAAGTTGCCACTAAAATGACAGTTGTTATCATCACAGTCAAACAATATTCCAAAGTCGCAGCAATAGAAGATAGATGAATGAAAAATTATTTGGAAATCCCAATAGAAGAAAGACATCGTAGAGTCCTTGGCTAAATCTCCATTTCCTAAGAAAGTTCATAACATTGTAGATAGTTTACATTTGCATCTTGAAGTGCAACAGATGATTCACAAACTTTATTCCTAGTAGCTAGACTATTTGTGCCTCATTTTACAATTTGGGGAAACTATAGAGGAATCGAGCTCACTACCTCCAGAATCCAATGGCATTATACCAAATACCCAATAGAATATTCTTTCCCTAATTCTTGGAAAGTGTTACACACCTATTTTTTGCAGTACCGAGTGTCACAATTTCATCACCATGTGGGAATATTTGTCATGATTTCTAGACATGTTGGGGGAGAAATTTATCATTTGGAGGTTGAAATAATAACTTTCACCTTGATTTTTTGGCCTTTTAAAAGTATCACCGCTCCCTTGCTCATATGCAAAGGAGGATGAACCCTTGTAATCAGTCCTTGCTCAGTTCTAGGGGAGTGATACTATTTCCATGTGCTTATTTCTAGAGGGGCGATGAAGTGGTTACAACCATCATACCTTATTTTGAGAGGTTGTTTCTAGAGTTGTTTCCGAGAGGTTTCAATTGGTTAGGGGTTGGTTCGAGCTAGCCTCTATCCAAGGCAAGGTTAACCTTGACTATACAACAAAATTCTCATTTGATTCTATCCTCTCCTCTCCTCAAATTATCCTCCCTTGCCCACATGCAGAGGAGGATAAACCCTTGTCACCTGTCCCATTCTCTCATATTTTGTTCTCATTTTGTCTATGGGCATATAGAATATATTAAGGGGAAATTAGAGAACCATTTGCTACCTTTTGTTTTGGATCAAAGGAGTCTTGATCCAAGGGGGGTTTCACCTGTCCATAGGGGAAACTTTTCCACAACTGCAAGTAGGTTCTTCATGGTCTTGGGGTTCAATGGAGGGTGTTGAAAATAAATCTTCTAGCCTCTATATCCCATGATAATTCCACATTGGGTGAAATATCACAATAGATCCCACATGCGAAATTGGATCTTTTTGTCATTCCTTCAACAGACTTATCGTATTATGTATCTGAAATGATGACTGAAATAGGATGATCAATTCATAACGATTGGAGAATCATATCAATAACTTACCAAAATACATGCATGCATGGTGGCTAAGCATGAGTCCTTGAATAATATGGTTGATGACTTGTAGTCAATTGTTCTAACCATACTTGTAAACACAGATCCACGTACTTATGTTCTTAATAATCTTTCTCTATTACATTAGGTGTTCCAAGATCTCCAAGATCGTACTTTAGAATTGCAAGCAAAGATTAATTCAATGCCCACCCCAAAAGAACTTAAACTGAATGAATATATTAAGATTGAAGATGATTTGTTCTTGAATGTGAAGGCTAGGGAAGATAGGATTTCTGACCTAATCAGTTCTAGTTTTCAACTATGGACCCATTTGCAAAGTGTTCCCAAAGTGCATGCTATGGATGATGAGATCAAACAATGGGAAGAAACTATTTTACAGAAGAAACAGGCCATCCAAGAATTACCAATGAGCTTTTGCAAGGAGATCATGGCTAAGGTAATTATAGCCTTGACTAAGTAGACTTCCACAATGCAATTTGAGCAACAACAACTTACGTACCATGTTGGAACAATTCTAGGAACATGTAAGGAAGTATAAAAACTTCACAAATGTCTGTCTCAAAACTATTGTAGCTCTTCATATTTGTGAGTAGATTAGGCTAAAGAAAGGGAAAGTTACTTTAGAATCAAGTACCAAGTTTCAACAATATATGGAGACTTCAATGACTTCCTGTGACAATATTAACTAGAGTTTCAATGAGTTCATTGAGTAGGTGAAGCAAGAGATTCCTTTGGCAACATCCATTTTGCAAGGATAAGTTTCGTTGTCTCGGGGGTGAAACAATCATAGTGTTGGGGCTTGTTGGCACGATTTTTGCAGAGCTAGTCTTTGCTTGCTCAATTTTTCTCTATGTGTCGAGTTTTATTCCATGTGTCGAGTTTTTCATTGCACAACCTATTGCTATCTACATAACGAAGATTATGAATGTAATTAGAATTAGTGCATTCAATTATCCAAGATTATGAATGTAATTAGAATTAATGTGGCCACTTATCCAAGATTATGAATGTAATTAGAATTAGTGTGGCCACTTATCCATGTGCTGGAAAGATGCATGGTAGGAAGTTGTAGCTATCTTGTAACCAATTTTAATCAATTTATTGTCACATATAAGTCAATGTAAATGAAAGAGTGAGAGTGGGTTAGTTGGATTTTGTATGAAATAATTAGTTTTAGTGATTGTATGGAGAAATAGGATATTAGGGTTCAAAACCCTTGAGAATTATATGGAATTATAAGGAGTTTTATATGGACTTATCCTATGGAATGAATATAAAGGATCATGTGATGGTTTCCCCTCTTAAAATTTCATGTTGTTTAAATTTATTTGAATGTATGAGGTACAGTGAATGGTTGATAATGCATATTTTGTTTTCTTATTATTTACATATATCTATGTAATGTTCATTAGTGTATTGGGTGAGACCTAGGGAAATGTTGATGCTAATGGGATTTATTGTTTTCCTAAGTTTAGAACATAGGGTCTGAATTTATTGCCAACAAAGGTACCATCTTTCTCACTTTAAACACTTTATATGTGGGCATCGAGTGAAGAGAACTTATTTCTCTAGAAAAAAATAAGTCTTTATTTTCTGATGCATGAGCATCCTTGGGAAGACAAATGGTCATGCATGAATTATATTAATGTAGATATTTTATCAAGAGTTTAACCTACTTCCAGTTCCAATTCAAGGCCTTGAGCATGTATCACTATCCTTGGTCGTGCATTTTATCACTGTTAGCATGCATTTCTTAGAATTGTCTTAATTTGTAATGACACAAATTTTTTGGATCATGACATGAGATCTAATAAAATTGGAAGGTTAAGGATCTTCTAATATTTTCCATGCTTTAGTTCATCAACAGTGTGCATATTTTGCATTTGGTTTGCATTTTTGTGAAGATTAATTCACATGCCCTGAAATGACAAAAATAATAGAAATGCCATTTTGGTAGATCTATAACTTACAATTAAAGATAATATTGAGAAATATGTACATGCATGGTGATGCACCACGTGAACACTAAATTCATATGTCTTTAGATGTTGTCCTAAGTGGTTTTGTGATTTTTTGCATGCAATTTACAAGCTAGGTCAACTTGTTTTGAATACTCTATTTTACACACATTATTCAGTGTTTGAACCAAAAGAGAGAATTATAAGCACCAGATGAATAATATGATCATGTTTGAGGACACGCCATGAAGAATGCAATACTTACATGGTAGAATAACCCTTTAGGAATACATTGTAAGACTAGGGTATGCATTTTAATGAGTTTCTATACAAAAAGTTATGCAAATCACATGCTTTTTTTGTAATTAATGAGTTCTAATTTATCTTGTATGCCAATAAGGACTACATGACATCAATACATATACAGTTGAGTTGTTAATGGTAAAAAATGAATGGGAAAGGTAGTTGTAACTATGTTTTTTATCATTTCCTTATATAAATCATGAATTCCATGAGTATCGATGGTTTGTGGTGGTGGTGGTGCGGGGGGATTGTATTATTGATAATATATTTGAGATATTGGTTGTAGGTTGAACTAGTGTTTAGTTTTTTTCTTCTAATGTTGACATAAATTACGTAGATGAAAATCCTTTGTATATTGTAATAAGTCCCAATAAAATTATCCATTTGAATGAATAAAGAATCACAATGGTTTGTTGATGTCATTTCCAATTTTGTTTATGAATTTTGTTGCTATAGATGAGTTTTCATTGTGAACTTTGAAGGTGAGCAGTGACCTTGCTTGCATCAAATGGTATTAGAGTAGAGGAATCCCGAGGTTGAAGAAAATTCTAGTGAAGAGTGAAGGCACTAGGTAGAATTTTCTTAGAGAAGAAGCACATGGATTCAAGAGAAGTTGAGCGACACATAATTGTAAGATGAGGAATTCCTATGAGAATAGTTTGAGGAAGACCCAAAGGAGGAGACGTAAAGGATAAAAATGTTGTATAAATGTTGAGTGTTGATTGAAAAATTGGTTTCCATATAAGTTGCTCAGAGAAAAGGAATCACAATGGATGTGATTGATAAGAGTAAAGATGAAGGAGAAGGGGAAGTTGCAAGAGAAGAACCAAAAGAAGAAAGTGCCTTAGCGGAATTGGTTTCTCGTGTCATCATAAGAGCTTAACATTGAGCATAACAAATGTCTAAAAGTCAAATTGAAGTTAAGATGAACATAGAATTGGTTTCATTTAATACTAAGCTTCACCCATGTCAAATAGACAAAGCCAAATCAGAGTCTAGAGTTAATATGAATTGGAGTTAACATAAATACCCCAAGGCATCCACATTGTCAATTTTTGGGATGGGAAAATAAAATAAAAAAGAGGTTACCACATATAGGATATAAAGTAAATAGGACAATATTTATTAAGGGACCAACCTTTATGTTGAGACAAGAAAAATATATTTTAGTTATGTTGTATTGAAGAGAAGTGAGCATGTGTTGAATATCATAAGCATAGCAATCTGATATAGTTTTTCTAAGTTTTAAATATTCAACTCATTCATTGTCATTCTGCAATTACCTTCAATGTTTTGTGAAAAAATCCTTTATGTTCCATAAATATTTTCGTCTAGTTATTCAGTGCACTAGCCTATGGACAAGACTCTTATTATACAATCAATTAATGCAAGTTTGAGACTCAATCTCCTTTGTCTTGATTAGTTGTTAATGTGGCTTGAGATTTGAATGCGTGTATTCAGTTCATGGTATTTATTATCTCTTTGCATATTTGTTGTGAAAATCTCTGCAACATTTGAAGCTTGAATGGATTTCTAAACATATTCATGTGTGGTATATGATATCTACTATCTTACTACATTTATGTGATGAATATTAATTTTTTATTTCATTTGATATGAAGTTTTTGACAGGTCTAAATTCACCCGACAACAGTAAGGGGTTACCCCCAGAAAGAAGTACCAATTATACCTCTCACCCTTTGGAATAGGGAACCCATACAGATTCTGGCCCGAGAACCATTTTTGGTTTGGTCTTACTGGTTGTGAATTGGTCCACCGATGAGGGTGTATGATAGATGGTTATGCAAACAAAAGATGTAGATGAAGAATGTTGGCACAGGGTTCAACGCTACAACAACGCACCAACAAAACTCTAACAACCAACCCTTTCAGAAACACTTGCGAAGAAGATGAAGTCTCACCCAAGGTATAGGCAGGGGTGGTTGCAGGACTCAGGTGTTGGAAACCTTAGCTGGGACACAGATATGTGATTGTAATGCTAACAGAACACTTAGCACCGACAGTTCATCAATACTTAACCAATATCTACTTCACAGATAAAACAGAGCATCGCATCATTCACTCAGATCTGATGTATTCAAGAACTTATGATAAAGGAGAAGATTGGATCTAGATGATTCAAGCACTAAGCACCTTCACATGGGTTAGATCTAGCATCCAGGGTCATCATAATCACAAAGCATAAACAGATTTATCTATCAATATCAAAGAACTTAGCAAGTAAATACATAAACACATCAGAACATCACACAGAGCAGAATAACATAGGATTTACATGGTTCACCCCCACCCTGGGGCTACATCCACCAACTCTTCTTCTTTATTAGCTTCAATCAATCAGCTACATGCACAGAGACACAAGAAACCTTACTCTGCATAATATAGGAGATTTGCGCACCTCGCTAGATCCTCCTTCCTTGTGTTACAACACAAATCCCTTCACAGTCTTTTACAACCACCTGCACGTAGCTCTGCAAGTGTCTCACAATATACACAAAGAAATTACAAGCCACACTTGCACTTAGCACAATATCACCTAGATGCCTCTTCTCTTGATCACACATATAGAACTATTTCCTACATCGCCTAGACATCTATTTATATATTACAAAATAGGCCTAAGCATGGGTAAACCCATGGGACAACATTCCCATACTCGTTACATATTACCAAATCCCTAAAAGGACCCAAAAAGGGGTTGAGATCCGGCGGTCTCTGCATCGTATTGCGCTCCGTCTTCGATAGGTTGTCGAAGTCCCAAAATAGGTCAAAATTGACCAAGGATATCCCAAAACTTGGTCAAGAGCCAACAGGCCCCCAACACTCACCTATGACTCGTCCAGAGTCACTCTGGTCTGACTAGTTCTTCTTCGAACTACTCAAGCTTGGCTCGAACTGCTTCAACCTGCTACTGTGAGATTTCCTCTTGTTCAACAAACTCTTGGATGACTGCATCGTTCATAGGTCCTTCCAGACATTGTTCGGTTGTAGTGACAACCTTCTCTAGCTCTACTCCTTGGCCTTCTAACTCTGTAAACAATTGGTAGGCCTTATCTTGTACGGGTTGGAGTCTCTGAGTTACCTCCATAACTCTTCTCTAGATAGTGTGGATCTGTTGTTGGGCAGTGCATTACTCTTGGGAGTGCTTCATTCTTTCCATGGATGACAGGGGATTTAGTTGTGCTTGTATCTTTTTGGCTTGATACTTTGCCTCTTGGAGTTGCGACTCCAGTGCCTTCAGTTCCGGTTTCTACGTAACTTGTTCATAGGTCTGGGCACTGCGATCAGTGAGTTGCTTACATTCCAAGGTAAGAGCCTTTAGCCTTTCAACTGCACTCTGAACAGTTGCTTCTCTTTGGTCTCTTACATCTTGTGGGGTCTCAGGTACAGTGCGTAGCTCCAAATTTGATATGCGTTGTTGTAACTGTTGGATCACTTCTGTGAGCTACTCTACTTTTTGTGGAACTTGATCTTCTACCTTTATTTCTAGGACTGTCATAGAGTGAAGTACTTTGTTGACAACTTCTTTTACTTCGAGTTATTCTGCAAGCAACTGTTCCTTTTCTTATTGTAGCTGTGATTTTTCTTCATCAAACTTTGCTTGGAGAGCAAGCTTTTCCTGTTCTGCAGCACTGCATTTCTCTATGAGTACTCCTTGTACTTGTGTCAAATCCTGGGTGGATTGATCTATTTCTTCCTGTGATTTTCGAAGGCGACCTTCGACTGTATCAGCTAGGCGATGGAGTTGGGTTGGCTCATCTCCCAATTTTGGCTCTCCCGATGCAGTGGATACCGCGCGACTAGACTGTAGGGCCTGTTGTACCCCTCGAAGTTCAGTCTCAATTTGATCATACACCTCCTCTTGCTTTGCTTCTTGTTTCTCTGTTATTTCCAGTGAAGCATCTTGCATAACTTCTGTGAGGAAGTCAAAGTCATCGAAGGTGATCATAGTCTACATCTTGGTCATGGAGGCTTTCGATTTCTTCCGGGAAGAAGGTTTCAAAGGCGAACCTTTCCTCTTCTTCAGGGGATCAACCTCGTCTCCTTGATTTTGTTCGACTTCTTTGTCATCTAACTCTTCACCATCACCTCCTTGATCGAGTGATATGGAAGTAGTATTCATGAAGTAGTATCCTTGGACCTCCTCGATATTCTTTCTCCTGCTAGGTCCAGGTGTATCCTACGTTGTTTCTGGGCTATCGATGTTGGATATCTCCGCAGGGTATGCTAGAATAAGGAGGTCCACTGACCAGTCCTTAGTGATCTCCTCCAAATCCTCCTCCATCAGCTTATAATAGGATTGAATTTGTTGCTTGTGTTCATTGTCAAGCGCTGTGATGTAAATAAAATGTCGATCTGCGTTGAACTTCATCAAAGGCCTGAACCAGTGTAGAGTGTTCAGAGTCATGCGAGGCTCGAACTATATGGCTATCTTCAGCTAAGTGTAGTAGGTATGAAAAACAACATTTGAGTGCCACTGTTTATTCATATTGCTTGAATACCACAGTGTACTAAACTTCGTAGCCAATGGTTCAAATGGCTCGATGTCTGGGAAGGTCACACCTTCCGGCATCTCCCAGGCAATAAAAGTTATTAGGATCAAGAGCCAGTTGAAATGGAATTCATATCCTTGATCATGTGCTTCTCTGTAGTCGAGTTCCAACTGGTTCACTAGGTACTTCACCCAGTTCATCTAAAGGCCTTCCGCGCACTTCCCTATGAGGTCGACTACAAACCCGGTGACTTGGGAAGGTCAGTTCTTTCTTACTAACTTCCATGCAATCAACTGACAGATGAGGCGCACTATGCCACTCTAGATAGAAGCTACCTTGTAGCCTCACATTCCCTTCTCGACATCGCCATAAGTGTCCTTGATCTTCTGTGCTAGAGCGCGATCCATGGCTTTTCCGAGGTAAAAATCTTATGGATCAGGTCCTTGCATACTCAACCCTGTGATCCGATTGATCAACGTCAGATCAACTGTTATACAACATTTTATCCACAAATAGCCGCCATGGTAACAAGAAAGCAACAACTTGACACAAACATTGACTTCCTGGTGTCTACCAAAGTGGGGAATCTTCATGAAGTTCAACAAGGTAGACTGCGCGAGGTTCATAGTCCATGACTGGGGGATTATCTTTGAATTCTTTCCCTTAGTTTTGGTCAGGTACTTATGTGGGGCGAGCATGTTATAGACTTTGCGATCTCCGAGGTTGAAGTCACTAAACTTCAATGCTACAATCTTATCTTGGTATGCTCAAACTGTGTGTATCCCCTTCGAGAGGTATGATGTAACCAAGGTGTATTCAAATTATCTGGGTACATTGTCTCGATTTACCGCGCCGCTCAGAGGTGGAATATAGGTGGGTAATATAGTCGGGATCAATTTGGCATTCTCTAGATCATCCCTGTGCTTGGTTCGCTTTTCATCTGATGGTCGCGATGGTATGGCTCTGCGAGCAGTCGACGGAGAGGCTGGAAGTCCTCTTGTCAATGATGCTTGTACACCTATAGACATCGACATGAATCTTTCAGTCATTAGGTCGAGGAATAATTCTGTCACAGATTCTTCGACTGCGTTGAGCTCCTCGGACATACACGCTCAAGATTAAATATATCGCGTTCAGATTAACTTAGACTCTACAATGTAATGGATGGAAACAATGCGATGATCACTGTGCAAGATCAAATTAGTCCGCGGGCTCAAATTCTCGGTTAGCAAAAGTGTTCTCGGTGCATGGCGTGACAGAATAAATAGGTAACTCGGAAACGAGTCACTTGCAATGGGTATAAAGCCTTCATGAACTCTGTTATGTCCGTTATGGCATGGTCCCAACAATTTGATGGTGATCTGTCTGGTCATAAATTCCTTTCTACCCATTCGGAGCGTTGTTCTAAATGTTATAATGTCCCCAACGACTATATTTATTCGCCATGGCAAAGTGCCATGTGTCGTTGTTCTGATATCCCGACGAAGCTCCAATTTTGGAAAATTTCATTCTGCGAGGTTCCCTCTAGAACCCTTTGCAACTTGTCGATCTTAGCTCTCTTCTTACTTAGCTTTCTAGCCTTCTTCCCAGTGAGCTTTGTCTCGGTATGCCTTTTTCTATTATGATTCTTATCTTCTTTTTGGCATAGTTACTTCACGTTGTTGAGATTCTTTCCTAAGATTCAAGGGTGATCCTTCTTCTTTATTTGGAATAGGTACTTCAATCTTCTATGGGTCTTCTAGTGTTCTTGCAACTTCGACATCCGGGTCTATGGTGTTAAATAGCGTCAATATTTCCTCATGTTTTGCAATCAAGTGCACGATCCTTCTAGTCATGAAATCTTTTAATTCTTGCTTCTTCTGCTCTAAAATTTCTTCTCCTTCTTTCCTTCTGGCTCGATCTTTTTCAATCCAAGGTTTTCCTAGTAACATGGTAAATGGGGCGTTGTTCTCGATAAATTTAATAATCTCAAAATCTTCCTCTGTTGAAGTTCCATTGGCATTCATAGGTATCCGGGTGAGCTTTCCACATAGGTTTATCATCTTTCCTTTGAATAGTCCTATTCCTCCTAATGAATGAATCATAACAGGATTTCCTAAAAGTTCCCAAGTTCTCTCTGTCATGATATTCACCTATGTTTCCTCATATAGAACACAATCAATGTCAAAGTCTCCTATTCTTGCTTCAATGCATTCTTTCTCTTTGAATATCTCTGATAAGCTGACATGTCGGTGGTCATTCAGGGTTTCTCTTATCCGTAGCAATACTTTCTCTGATTCTTTTTGGGGTTCTGCCATTTCTGGATCTACCTTATGGTTTTCTTGTCTCATGTTCATGCCTTCAAGCTTAACAATCATTCTAGGGAAATCCAATACTTCATGGTCCGAAGCTTTGCAACAAAGACAACTGGGTCTTCTCCCAGGGCATTCCATAGCAAGATGTCCTGGTTTTTTGCAGCTGTAACAGAGGGTTAATCCTCTCTTTCTTTTGAATGATCCCTGACTCTTTCTGTACTGCGTGCTAGGATCATAGTCGCTAGCCTACAAACAATTATTTCTATAATCCAACATCAACTTGTTAGTCCAAACATTCTTTCTATGCATAGGTATAACATATCTTTCACAATTTTAGGTTGGATCTTTTCACAAAGCTTCTTCTTCCTTAGTTCCCAGCAATCACAGTTTCATGTCACGGCAATGGAACCATTTTTTGGCACAGTGGCAAACCCAGGGTTCAACGCTACAACAACGCACCAACAAAATCCTAACTACTGGCCCTTTCGACAACACCTGTGAAGAAGATGAAGTCTCACCTGAGGTAGAGGCAGGGGTGGTTGCAGGACTCAGGTGTCGGCAACCTTAGCTGGGACACAAATCTGTGATTGTAATGCTAACATAACACTTAGCATCGACAGTTCATCAATACTTATCCAGGTGGATATTGGTGGCCACCCACCTTTTCCGACTGGCTCAAAACAGTTTTTTGGCAATTTTGGCAATTTACTATTTTTAGCAGGTTTAACTTCCGGGACCATTTTGAGGGCCTAAATGAAGGTTTTTTGAGATCGAGGTTCTCAATGATAGCTGAAGGCATCATTGAGGCGCCAAAATAAATCTCCTTGACGATACCTTTCCAACGAGCTATCACACGCCTAAAACGGAGATCGTATGCAAAAGTTACGACCCCGGGAAGTTGATGTACTAACTTACCCAAACGGGGCCCACATGACTTTTGGCGCTTCATCTCCTAGGGTTAGGTTTTTGGATGTTTATGACTTTTGGCATTCTCTTCTATTGTAAAAAGACCTCTAGAGCCTCATTGTAATCATCTTCTCACGGATGCGAGTAGCAGCCACATCTCTTCTCAGAGATAAGCTACCAGCGCCCTAGCTAGTTTATTTCCATTCTATCTGTAAGCATATTTCAGTCATTTGTGATTAATGAAATAAAGTATTATTTCCGCTGCACCTCTGCGTTTATGTGTATTTCTGTATTTCATTGTGTTCCTACATAAATCCGGATCAGTGGTATCAGAGCGGTCTTCTCATTCTCGATCCTTCTTTGCATGTCCCCAACGAGATCAGGATATAAGGAGTTAGGGCTCGATCTGGTTGAAGAAAAGAAAGATGAGGGAGCAGGAGATCCTATCAAAATGTTGCTCGAGGAGGCCCTCGAGAAACAAAGGAATGCGATGATGGACAACTTTGCCCAGATTCTTCAACCGATTCCGACTGGCGGTGCATCGACATCCAGAAGCCACTCTGGAGGTGCCACTCCTTTTAAGGTACAAGTAAACTTTGACATTCCCATATTTGACGGCCAAATAGATGCAGATGCCGTAGATAGATGGTTGAATCTGTTAGAAGGATATTTCTCGGTTCATGAGTTTTCCGATCGA
>JASDQU010014769.1:301557-316040 GCA_032191745.1 Picea mariana | reverse complement strand
CCCCCGGATTCTGGACCCCCCCCCCCCTCCGCTTAAAGGTAGAAAGGCGAGGGGGGTCCGGAATCTCATGTATGTCGTTGATCTGGGCGCGCGGATGCATGCCGTCCAGATCCGTTCACTACTTACCACGGGCATATTTGCATCCCGAACTTAGGACAAGTGGGTTCTTAACCCATTCTTTGCATTCTAAACCCCCCTTACAAGAAATATCGCTAACAGTAAGATTCCTCCAACCAAGATTTAATTGTGTCGTAAAATTTACATTGATCATCATAGGACTGTTGGAAAGAAACATAAGGTGAGTGATGCACCTAAAAAGACTCATAAATGAAACCTGAGTGTAATGTAATTTGTGAGAGCGTTTCAGAGTGGGTGACATCGTTCATCCCAAGAGTTGAAATACGATAATGAGAGCTTGGTGTAATTATCATTTGAAATCAGAGTTCTTCATTATCGATGAAAATATCCCTGGGTCCAAATTTCAAATACTCGGCATGCAGAGGGGAGAGATGATATCTAATTGTTGAATGGAAACATTGAGCGAAATGTGACTCTAGATATTCTCCTATGATATCAATGAAATCATGTGAATAATGTTGGAGTATTGAGATAATATCGAAGGACGATTGATGTATTTTCTCCTGGGGATTAACATATAATTTCATAGAAAATTGAGATGGTGTTGTTTCCTGGATTAACTCGATGTTTCCTATGATTTTCGTGATGATGGGTTGTTCGTTTAATATGATATTTTCATGGAGAGAACTCGCTCTACTTTGCACACTTCAAATTTTCTGCAATTAACATTTGTGCATCAAGGAAAGAAATATCATATCGTGTAGGACCAACTAATGACAAATTAGTACTTACATTCAATTCCAAAACATAAAAGTAGTTATCGAAAATAGGGTCATTGAGATCAAATTGTGATTTAGCATGTTCTAGAAATCTAGATTGCAAAGGATTGATAAGAAATCTAGCGTGTGGATGGACTGCCATTAAGTAAGGATGATTGATCGATCAGGGCTAGGAACTCTTCTTGTTTTGGTTTACCATTCACTATTTCATCACTGCAAGAGCAATGTGGAGAGTGTACTGCATGATAAACAGGTGGGTGTTCATGTGAGTGATCATCATCAAACAAATTTATATAAAGTGAATGCAAATCTTTAGATTATGAAAATGATGAGACTTCTTCAATAGGAGATTTATTGCAGACCAGAATATGTTCATGATTTTCTGAAGGAGGATTTTTGCATGGTTCACACTCTAGGGATACAAGGTATAAGATTGCTGATAAGGATTCTCCCACAGCTACATCAGAGTGTTGGTCAGAGATTGTGTACCCCTTATCTTTCGTGGTCAAACCTGAATTTTGTGAATTAGAGATGAATTGATCATCTAGGTCCCACATTTCACGATCAGAGACAATATAGGAAAACCAATTTGAGATTAGTATATCTGAGGGTTTTTCATTTTCAGGAAATCTATGACAAATTTGCATAAATATTAGGAAGAAATTATCCACAGATTCATTTCCAAGCCTATGGATTTCTTTAAGTTCGTCAAAGAGTTCATCATATACATAATATTCATGAGTTGCGATAAACAATTCCATGAATTGTTTCCATCTATGAATCGATTTGGATGGTAATTTCCTAAACCAATCTTTAATTCACCCTTCGAATGTGAGGATGCATAGTCAACACGTTTCATTGTCCTGAACAATCTTAAGATTTCGTCGAGCGACATCAAATCGTTTGAGATGCATGAATGCATATACATGCCCTTCACCATCAAATTTTGGGTTCGACAAGAGATTGACTGTCTTGATTGAGATGGCCTAAGTGGGTCTCGGAAGACTCAAAGGGTCATCATATACAGAGGTACAGAGAGGATCCATGGATTGGTTAAAGTTATGAGAAATTACTCCACATGGGCAGTCTTGTCATCCAACCCTCCTTCTAGCGCCAATTATGTTGACGAGTCTAAATTCACCCAACAACAGTAATGGTTTACCCTTGGTAATAAGTCCCAATTAGACCTCTCACCATTTGGAATAGGGAACCCATCCAGATTCTGTCCTGACAACCATTGTTGGTTTGGTCTTATCGGTTGCGGTCCGATCCACCGATGAGGGTGAATGATGGATGGTTATGCAAACAGAATATGCAGATGAAGAATATGTAAATGTAGGTATCTAATCTGCTTCTAATCTATCATATCCTAGCTAGGAGCGAATTAACGTAAGTCAATGAGCTATGACATGAAACTAACTCTACCAATAGCTTCACCTAGATAGTTGAAATGAAGAAATAAACTCAGATAACACATGCACATGAATATATAACCAAAATAGTCTAAGTCACTATATCACATACATTGGCAACTCATATGCTCAAGACATGAGAAATAATGAAGAATAACAAAACTGCAAGAAAACACATATTGCGTCAGAATAGTCCATAAATAAGCATGCTATTACATCCCATGTGAACATCAAACATTCTACTTGAGATAGTTCGTAGTAAAACAACCACATGTGAATCCTTCTCTCTGTCAAAAGTTGGCCTTAAGGGCTTCTCTGTATTAACAGTTTCATCAATAGTACATGAAAAGACTAAGGAAAACTCTCCAATTTTAGTTGACATTATATTCCCAAAGTAGTTCAGGAGTGTACAATGTTTGAAGAGCCAAAATCCCCTCTCTTGGATACAATTCTGGTATTTATTGTAGGTCAATCTGACCCTTGGCCTTCTGCCTACCCTAGTGACCTTTCATTTCCCAACTTTTGTCTTTATCCTCCTTGTAATGATGAGGGGGGAAGTCGGCGGTTACAATTCAAATTTTTTGTTTAGCGTTTGGGGGCCATCATAGATTTCGGTCGTACATGCCATGCACATCATGGATGCTAGACCGTCTTCGTTGTCCAAATTTGATAGTCGGTCGTCATGTGGATCAAATCCCTTTTTCAACTATTTGTGTTAGATTTTCCTTGTTGGTCCTCTATCACCGTGGTTGCTATTTGTATGACTGGTATAGCATCCTTGGTTTTATATTGCATCATGAGGATGTTGAGTATGATCTCCCCTCGACATTGGCACTTGACACCATAAAAAATACAATAGATGATAATCACCCCAAATAAACTATCAAGACTAATCATTCGAACACATATAACTAAAGCATTAAATAATTTAAATATCAAGTAAACTTCCTTGCATTCGATTCCTAGTTCATATGCTCATGATTGAAGTGTTTCTTTCACCGGGGTTGCCATCAAGGTACCAGATATTCATCTTGAAAAATTAAGGCAATAGCTTAGGAATTTCTTAAATCCTATAACTACAAAGTTTCATATATCATAAATACCTTTCCAACTATATAAAGAACACGCTAAATGGACACCCGATTCAAAATTTGTGATCGATTTATGAAATAAAGTTTTCTAGGTTTCAAAGAAGTTAATGGGAACTCCTATGATTTGCATCGAATGAGTTGATGGAAACTCCTCTGAGCATTGGAGGAGTTGATAGGAACTGCTTCGATTTGCATCAGAGGTGTTTGAATGAACTCCTTCGATTTGCATTAGAGGAGTTTGAATGAACTTCTCTGATTTTCATCGGAAGAGTTGATGGGAACACCTCTGATTTTCATCAAAGGAATTTGAATGAACTCCTCCGATTTGAATCGAAGGATGAGTTATGAACTTCGTCGGGGTAAGTTGGGGATAAGTTATGAACTTCACTAATAGAAAATTGGTGCCTATCTTGGAAAATTCTCTGAGTGATCGTGTTGGTTCTCATTCATTTAAGCTCTCTGGGAAAATGGTCATTGCAAATTCTGAGTCTATCCTATGTGTTTGTATCCTCGTCATGCGGTGTGCTAAGTTAAATCATCATGCATTGATTACATCATTGAGAAGGCTCACATGTGTGTTAGAAAGAAAGGTTCTGCACTTCATCTCATATCCCTTTCTTAACATTATTGATTCAATTTTATTTATGATCGATGAGATAAATACGAGGTTGGATCAAATGGTAAGTTTTGGATCTAGATTAAAATGTGAGTTCAATGTGGAAATATTAAAACTGAGAAAATTGTCATTTTAAATTTAAAAGTTAAAGGATGAGGGATTTGGCAGTCTCCCATTAACCAACATTAGGTTCAAAATTTGTTTGAAAACATGCTAAGATCCTCTTTAAACGAGTGTATGAAGAGAGAGGGTGGTGGTGGTGGTCATGCCTCCTCCCTTAACATATTTCCACGTTATAAAATGGGAGAGGGGCGTGATCCATACCCCCTCCACACTATCACCTTATGTGTATCATTTAAAAACCCAAATAAAAAAGATAGCCTAAATTTACAAGTTGACATAAAGGATAGTTATGACAAACGCAAGAAACACTCTCGATATGAATCAACAGAGTTAATATTAACTACTCTAGGTCCATCAATGGACTTAATGTTAAGTGCTATGATGTGAGTCCATCAGTTGACTTAATGTTAATCGCTCTGATGTGTGTGCTAGAATTAATGTTAAGTGTTGGTGCTATTTGGGGCGCGGGTTGTAAGATCCAAGGTTCTGGTTATCTAAGACCAACAAAACCCACCAGACACCAACCCTTTCGGGATCACCTGCTTGCACAGAGGAAGTCTCACCCGAGGTATCTATGGGGACTGAAAGAACCGGAATTTTGCAGTGGTAAGGGAATGAGAAGAAGAAGTTTGGTTCATTCTTTCTTAGTATGTTAGGCTCTTCTACAATGCATGAAAATAGTTTCATAATCAAACACAAAAACATAGACAACACAAGATTATGTGACATATCTCTATCATTCCTTTATTCATCCTTCTCAACCTTCAATTGTTACATTCAATAGCTCCGAAATTAGTATCAAACAGACTTTAACATAAACTAATCTATCATAATCGAACTTTATCCAAATAATACCTAGCTGGACTAACCAATTGACTCAAACTGACCAAACCCCTCATCTCCAAACCCATTACATATTTATATCAAAATCTAGGGATAAAAACCCTAATCTATTCATCCCAAAAATATGCCATTACAATGCATGGTCAGCTCAGTTAACTGGTTGTTCGACGCCTTTCTTCTTTTTTTATCCTTCATGCAACTTTTATGTTGTTCTTTTATTTATGGGATGTCGAGTTGTCATTTTCCTATTATGCTTTATTTCCTTTCTTTATTCTTATAGATTTGTTCTTTGAGCTGCATGTTGTCTTCCTTTTGTGCATTTCCCTCCTCTGCGCACTTTCTTGCTTGATACACCTCAATTGCGCGCACTCTAGCTCTCCATTTTACTCTGTTCACAGATTCTTCCTCAAAACTACAAAAAATGTTGTCCAGATTGCCTGTCCAATAGGACCCCAACACTCACTTGTGGCTTGTCTCGAGCCACTCATGAATTTTTCCTGCTCCTCTGTGCCGAAATGAAGTTTTGACAGGCCACCTTAGCCCCCTCTACCTCTTTGATGATTGCATCCTCTGTCGTTGTTATATCCATTGCTCCTTGGGCAGTCAAGTTTTCCAGTTTGTCCTCTTCTTCCATTGTTGATTGCTTGATCCGCCCCTGCACCATAACCAACTTTTCAATTACCCACACTTCCTCTTCTTGTAGTGGTTTCAGTTTGTGTTGCAGAATCTTTTGTTGATCCCTCATTTTCTCCACTTCCACATGTGCCTGCCATTGGACTAGAATGGTTGACATGCGTGCTACTGGTGGTATTGTATCTGCCCTTTATGTTTTTTTTTGTGCCTGTTCTTGCACCTCTCTTAGCTTGGCCTCTACGACCTTCATCTCTGGGTCTTCTGTAAATTTTGTCCACACCTGGGCGTTCTCCTCACCAAGTTTCACGCAGACACCCTCAATCTTCTTGATGTGGGAAATTGTTGTGGTTGTTGTTCTCCTTCTGCCTTTGCGCACCTCTGGTTCACTCTGTGTGCTCTCGCTCATATGTAACAATGGTTTAGACTTAACAATTTCCTGCTAATATTGTGCTTTTCGGCCAACTGTAAAAATCCACAGGATTATTTATCCCTCATACTGTCGATCTGTCAAGATTTTCGACTGTTTTTCCCATTTAAGACTTATATGGTACTTTTATGACCTATCATGCCCACTATGTAACCATCATTTTTGGGCTTTAATTCTTCTAATGGTCTTGTCATTTCCCAATTGTCTCATCTCCTAGTTTTGTGCAGTGATTTTTTTTTCGTTACAACTAGTATCATACAAATGTTTCAGTGCAGCCCAAATTACTGCGCAGTCTATCGGTCGTCTCGATAAAGTGTCAACCGACTCCCATTCATAATTCCTTCCAAGACCTCTCCATTCAAGGTTTCTAACCACTCATCACCTATCTCTATTAGTTGTTGAATCACATAGGGTCCTAACCAATGCATTCAAAATTTCCCTGGATGTTGCATATACTTGAAATTTTTTTTGTTTAATGTGTCGATCATGCCAAGAATTCTCTATGGATTTCTGAACCTGTTGATGGAATCCTGCGTCAAACTGATCCTCCTAAAGCTATACTAATTGTTCCAACCTCTCCTCTATTGCGCCATTTTTCGATAGCTCTATAATTGTTGCAATGTGTAAGCTAGGCATAATAAACTCCATTGGCATTATTTCTTCTTTCTCTTAGACCAACCTGAAAAGTGTCTATCCTATCAACTTCTTGCTTGTAGTCTTGTAAGCCCATAATACTGCAAAAAATATTAAGTCCCAGTCATCTCTCCCTACATTGCAAATATTTGTTAAGGCATTCTCCAATATCTTCTTAAACACTTCGACGATTCCATTATCCTAAGGGTGACATGGGGTACTCTTTTGGTGATGAATTTGTAACTCCTCGATCAATGCTGCAATTGTATAATTTAGAAATTGTGTCCCTTGATCATTGAGTAATATGTACGAACATCAAAACCTTGTGACTACATTTTCAAACAAAAACTGCACAACAATTTTCGCAGTACAGTATGTCACTAGATTTTCTTCTGCCCATCTTGTCAAATACTCTATCGCAGTAATGATATACCTTTCCCCCTATCTTGTTGCTTGTGGGTTGATTGGCCCCACAAATTCTATGGCCCATTTCTCAAATTCTTGCAACGTAACTTGTGGATTCAAAGGCATTTCGTCCCTCCTAGATGGCTTTCCCACTTGTTGGCATACATCACATGACTGACAGTATTCCTACGCATCCTTATGGAGTGTCGGCCACCAAATTCATGTGCACAAAATCTTCAGTGTCATTGCCCACCCTCTGTAATTTCTTCCGGAAATACAATATTGTGCTTCTTCAAGTATTATTAGCCTTTCGTAATCCATCACACAATGTTTGAGCATTCCATTTGCACCCATCTTGTATAAATTCTCTACAATCAACTGATAATCTGTTGCTTTCACTACTAGTTGTTTCTTTTGTTCTACAACCATATCGGATGGAGCCATTTATGTGTTTAGAAACTGTACAATGTCTAAGAAATAAGCATCCACCATCTTTACTGCAAATAATTGTGCATATGGCAAGTTGTCATCTAAATTTGTCGCATCTTCCCCCTGAAAATATACATGATAGATGATCGGGTCCTGCATTCAACTTCCCTGGTTTCACTATGACTTCAAAGTCATATTCCTGAAATAACAAAATCCATCTGCATATTCTCTCCCCCAACATTAGCTTGTTGAATGAATATTTTAATGCAGAATGGTTTGTATACATCTTAAAGTGAGACCCCAATAGATAATGTCGGAATTTATGTAGTGCATAGACCATTGCCAATCCTTCCCATTTTGTGGTTGTATAGTTCTTCTTTGCTATAGATAACTTCCTTCTTGCAAAATCAATTGGGTGATTTATGTCTCCTTCCTCTGGCTGGGATAGAATTGCTCCCAATATTATGGACAATGCGTCCACATGTACATGAAACTCCTTTTTCCAATTCGGAAAAATTAAAATCGGCACAGCGACCAACTTCTATTTTAGGGTGTCCAACCCCTTCTGATATTCTTCATTCCATTGAAACTTCACTTCCTTCTTTAGTATCTTCTCCATCAACATTGTTATCTGTGCATATCCCTTGATGAATTTCCTATAGTAACCTGTATGACCCAATGTCTCCCTCAACTTTCTGACTAATGCAGGTGGTTATAACTCCAAAATGACTGCAATATTAGTTGGGTCTACCATTAGTTCATGTTTACACACTACATGTCCTAAAATAATTCCAAACGGTGCGCAAAAAATGCACTTCTTCAAGTTCAGCGAAATACGAGACTTCCTACATCTATCCAAGTCTAAGAACTTCAATATGATCCTTAAGTAGATTGAACACTATCCAGTCATCCAAGTAGAATTCTAGGAACTTATGGATGAACCCCTTGAAGACTACAACTACTACCCTAGAAAACACCATAGGGGAATTCTTCAATCCAAAGGGCATAACCGTGTACTGATAACTTCCCCATTGTAACGACCCTGCTTAAATAGGTGTATATGATTATTAATTATAATTAATTTATTAATATAACTGTCCTAAAAGATTAGCTAAACCATAATTATTTTTTAAAATAACATTAACTAATTAATTATTATTAATTAGTTATTCATGATTGTTAATGATTAATTTAAGAATTAATTAACTCATTAATTAATAAGGTAAATAAATAAAAGGAGGATAATAAATTATATTATTAAATTAAGTTACGTACCCGAAAAGGGATAACATATTAACTACAAGGGGTAAGATATTAAATAAAGGGGATAAGGGGCATTAACAGGAAAGGATAAGAAGGTAATAAATGGGTTAGGTAGGGAGTAAATGAGGGGGAAGTCAGTGAAGGAGGAATATGGAGGGGAAGGAGGTGGACGGGAGGTCATGGGACGGGGGGATGAGCGATTGATTTTGGGGGTCTGGATTTGCAGAGAGGAGTGGAGTTTTGGAAGTGGGATTGTATCAGTTAGGCACTGGGGTTGCTGGAGGTTTTGGGCACGAGGGCCAGGATATCCATATGATATCCTGGAGCTAGGAAGTTACCTAGTTGGGAGGGAGGAACTAGGTTTTGGGCAGTGTTTTACAGTGTTCTACAGTGTAGCAGCGGTCAAGAAGGCATTTGGACAAACGGAGGGTTATTAGCATCAGGTTCAAGTATTTATTTAAAATTATGCATTGTTTTTTTATTATGTTTAATTAATTTTATTATTAATGATAAATTTGAATGTGAATGTTCTAAATGAAGGAAAATCTTGAATTTTACTACTATGTTTAAAATAAATGATTGTTTAATTTATTCGGCCATTACATTTGGTATCAGAGCGTCTTAGTTCGAAATCTGGGCCTATGGGCCAAGTTCCCAAATTCCCAGCTCCAACTCCAGCTACGCCTAACCTGCGAACCAAACACGAAAATTTTAATACAAAATAAAAAGAAATAAAATACATATTGAAAATGTTAAAAAAAAATAAAAAAATTAACAAAGTAAAACAAGCAACTAGGGTTCTAACACAGAGGGGTGATTATACTGATTATACTATATCTGATTTTATTGATCGCATGTTCTAAAATGCTTCATTGTAAAGCTTGTGATAAACATGTAGATGCACCAAATATTGTTAGCCTTTTCTTCAAAGAAGTTGATCAACAACATTGATTGTGTTCTGATAAGGGGTACAGAAGAAGCCATTTTTTTTATATATTTTGAACAATATGGAATGCATTAGGGACACAACTTCAATTAGTTATGACTGTCATCCTCAAATTAACAGACAGATTTCAGTAGTTAATCAGACTCGAGAATTTATATTGCTGTCTAGGTAGCAGACTCACCAAAAAAAATGGGGTTTGATGCTATCTCAAGCTTAGATTTTTGGTTAATAATTGTGTCAATCTTATCGACTAGATTCACCTATCAAGACGAGCATATATACAGTCTACAGCCTCGCAAAGGAAAGAAAAAAAAAATTAGAATTCTGACATTAAATAATTATGTTCTTCTTGATACCAATACATTCGTAGCTGGGATGACGGACTTAGCAAGCTAAAACTAAGAAAAATATTGAATAGCATAGTGAAATCTAAAAGCGCAAGTAGAAGAAACAATAAAAATAGTATCGAATCAACGATATGGTGATGGTGTTTTTACAAAAAGATTGATTTCCCAAAGGCCAATATGACAATTTAAAAATGAATAAATTTGGCCCTAGTAAAATTCTGAAAAAAAAAAAAAAAAAATTGGGCAAGAATGTTTATCCTTTGGATTTGCCAAAAGAGATGGATATGTCTTCTATTTTCAACATTGTCCATCTTTATGATTATAATCAGGATAAGAACGTGAATCGTACTGACAACATACTAACACACTAGTTGCCAAGTTGGGTTGTGGATTTACTAAAAAGGCCCTAAAGAATGCTATGGGAAAAACCTGGAAGAAAGCGTACACAGAGGAGTTTAAAAAGCAGATCTTAAGAAGAGAAGAAGATGAAAGAGAACCTTTGAAGCTCGAGTGAGTCGATCACCACTCTCACCAACTGATATGTTGAGCATCAACTTCTGCACCTTAATTTCCCTCATGGGGTTGTTCAGCTTCGTCTCCGCTGCCATTTTGGATGATGCTCTGCTACTCCCGCGCCTGCTTCTGCTGATACTACCGCCCAACCCTCACTCAGGGGTTCTTACCAAAATAGTGCCATGGATCGCCATGTCTGTAGAAAGTGATGCGGCCGCCATTTTTGCTTCCCCAATCTCCCTTAGAACCGTCCTACTCAGTCGATTGATCGTAGGAGCTGGTGAAATTGATCGTAGAACGACTCAAAATGTAGATAAAAGAACAGCCAAGCTAATAGTAACAATTGCTCTGCACCAATGCAGCTTCCTCACCATTATTTTGTGTTCTTTGGTGCGCAGAGCTGATTCTTCCCTCACAGTAACCGAAGTTCTTGTAGAACCCATTGGTCTGACAGTTCAGACCTCAAATGACCACAACTTGTGCATTCTATGACAATTTATCCACAACTTGAGCAGCCATTTTCCAATCACAGACAACAAATATCTTCCATGACCGAAGGAAACTGGAACACACAGCTTGATCCGGATAGGGCTCCTGCATCAACCCTGAAAGAACTGTCTACAGAAAGTGGAAACCCTTGAAGCCGCCTTAGTTCATGGTTATATGCCTCTCTAAAGGAAATATGAATGGTGGATTGGCTCTTGGTCGTCCATTGCTTGTTTGTTTTGTGAACGAAAATTATAACAGTCAAATATTTATTACATGACTCATGCGCTATGAGAAAGAAATCATATAAGTAGTAATGCAAAATTTAATCCAAACCAGAAGTAATCTATAAAACAAATATCGTTGAAACAGGTTCAGAAATATAAATCATAGCGCAGAAATATAAATTGTTGAAACAGGTTCTGAAATATAAATCATAGCGCAGAAATATAAATCGTTGAAATAGGTTTAGAAATATAAATCATAGCGCAGAAATATAAATCATTGAAACAGGTTCAGAAATATAAACAGGTTCATAAGGTGAACGATGAATTTGAACCTGAAAGGAGTGTGTCAAATATAAATCAGACAAACTCAGCAGTCGCAGAACAACCTCATAATCAGCTTCACACGGATCTTTTTTCGGGACAACCAGGGAAACTGAAAGAAAAAAAGATACACCTTGTAGTGGCAGCACGAGTAGCAAAATTAGGAGTTGATCAACTTGACCACTAACAACCAGACCAACACCAGGCGCAGAGGAAAGAGGCGAGAGGCCACAGAGGAAAGAGGCGGAAGTGAGGGAGYGTTAGGGTTAAGGAAGAGATTAGGTGTTTGGTACTGAGAGCCGGAGGCTAGGCATGTGGGCCTCATGCGAGGACCTGCCACCCACGTTAAATTTGTTTTTTTTTTTAATTTATTGTTTTTTTTTTTTTTGTTTATTTATGTTAAATTATTAAGGTTTCAATTTAAATTCAATGTAATTTTTTTTTTAAATGTTTGATTTTAAAATTATATTTAAATTATTAATACAATTGTGAAAATTTAAATTAATTAAATTAAATTAATTACCTTATATTAAAATAAATTAAAACTCATAATTATTTAAATTATTTAAATTTAATAATATATGCTAAGCTTAATATAAAAAGAAAATTTAAATGGAGTCCGTGGGATTTGAACCCCGAACCTCCACCACGATGCAAGGTCTTTACAAAATCCACCCTACCAACGCACCACACGATGTGACCTTTACAAATAATTTCACATATAAATATTTTAATTGTCATACCCAAGACCACCCACCAAGCGAAGCGTCTTAAGAAGAACACTAACGCCGAAAGGTACATAGCACTGGTGAATGTCGAAACATGGATGATAGTTGGGGATAATTATTTAGATGTTGCGGTTTAATCCTATTTAATCATTAAATGTGGTAATTATATAACCTTACAACAATTTTTTTTTATGTGATTAGGTAAATGTTAAAAAGTAAACATGTTAACGGATGCTGTGATAAATGCAAGAAAGTTATGAACGATAAATGTGACCCATTGATTTTGGAGGATGACCAATAATATGCCAGCATCTTCAATGCATAGCCATCAGATAATGGTTTAAGGTTAAATAAGATTAAAAGATATCAATTATGCCCATTGTCAATAGGTGTATGCCTTTCGGCCTAAATTAATAAACATAAGGTCGGAAGTCACTTTAATCAAGTTGTAAGCGAAACGTTAAAAAGGGCTTAGACTAGGACAAGCGAGAAGGGGGCGACATATGCACTAGGAGAGTAAGCGTAGGAAGTGGCGAGTGAGGCGCAAGGCTAATGTAGCTACAGGGTAAGGGAACCAATATTTATTTTCGTAGGGGCGAAGAAAGCAAGATTAGACGCTTAACCCTAACCCTAACCTAGCCAATCCCCTAATGGAGTAATGTTTGTTTATAGACAAGTAAAGAAAACTTACGCCTAACCCTATTTCTAGTTTGAGTAGCACCAATTTGAAACATCCTGGAACTCACCCTGACAACTTTGGTGGATGCAGGTCAAAGCATACAGGATGGTCAGAACTCAGGGGAGTCGAGGGAGGGGAGCGTCGTCGTAAGCAACGCCAACACCGCCAGCACCACCACCACCATCGCCCGAACTATCCCTCATATTGCGCTCGTTGGAAGCCATCAATGAGACTTTAAAGGGGCGACAACCGGTAGGGACTGAAGTGAAACCCCCACCATCTGGAACGGGTAATCCAGAAGCATCAAGGGATTCAGGGGGAGGACCTCCACCTGAAGACATCACACGAGAATTGCAGAAGATCAAACTTTTGGAGTTTGTCGGAGGTCGCACCAGTGAACGCACGGAAGCATGGTTGGAAGGCATGACAAGGTGTTTTGCCTTAAGGGACTATGCATCCAACTCAAAGGCAAAGATCGCCATTTTTCAGTTAAGAGACAGCGCTTTGAACTGGTGGGGCAACCTGGAAAGACAACTGCACCTTACCCCAGACACAGTATCTTGGGAACTTTTCAAGGAGAGGTTCAGGAGGAAATATCTACCGGCATACTACGAGGAACAACAGGTAGGGGCATTTCAGGCCTTAGTTCAGGGAAACAGAACGGTAGAAGAATATGAGATAAGGTTTATGGAACTGGTCAAATATGTTTTGTATATGGACAATGACCAACGATAGGTAGAGCGCTTCATCTATGGATTGAACCCTAATATAAGAGCTATGGTGTGGATGTGGAAATTGTCTTCAGTGGCGGAGGCGGTGGAAAATGTGCGTTATGTAGAAGAACACATGAACTTGACTGGGGGTACAAGACCGACATTTCCGCATCACCCGGGGTTCGTAGGAAAGGCCCCGAGGACATTTCCTAGGGGAGGGGGCTGAAGGCCACCGCCATATGGTAACAGAGTCACGCCAAGGATAGTAGCTGCAGGGATTTCAATGGCAGCGAGTGCAGCATCTCGTTCATCGCCAGCGGCGTAGACAGGTCCACGACCATCTCAAGGAACAATGAGTAGGGGTAGGAGTTCCAGGGGAAGGAACTCATTTCAGAGACAGTCACATAACAGCGCACAGTTTCAATCTCGTGTTACCTGTTGGAGGTGCAAAGGACCCCATTACTAGCGCGACTGCCCAGAGTTACAATCAGGGTTCATGCATAGAGAAGGAAAGGCACCGATGGGGAGAGCAAGTAGCAGCCACCAGATTTACGCAGCAGTTAATAACCGCCAGGCCAAACATCAATCCACGGTGGTGGAGTCATCAGGTATGCTAAATCATATCAATGTCAATATTTTGTTTTATTCTGGTGCGATAGATAGTTTCATTTCACCATCTGCATTAGAAAAGAGTGGGTTGGCAGCCTATGAGCACGATGACTTTAAACAAGTCGAAATGGCTTTGGGGGAAAAACAAGCGGTAGGACCTAGTGTTGATAATTGTATAGTAG
>JASDQU010014769.1:286499-297350 GCA_032191745.1 Picea mariana | reverse complement strand
CTACACATGCATTTCTTGTACATATACACTAGTATGTATGAGTTTTCTTGACTTACTTACTGATAATGTCGGTTAATTGTTATGAATGTGTGAACCGTGTTTCTTTTCCTTGTACCATAAGATACCTTAACTTCGGGACGAAGTTTCCTGAAGGGTGGGTGTATGTAACGACCCTTATTAAATAGGTGTATATGATTATTAATTATAATTAATTTAATAATATAACTGTCCTAAAAGATTGCTAAACCATAATTATTTTTTAAAATAACATTAACTAATTAATTATTATTAATTAGTTATTCATGATTGTTAATGATTAATTTAAGTATTAATTAACTCATTAATTAATAAGGTAAATAAATAAAAGGAGGATAATAATTTATATTATTAAATTAAGTTATGTACCCGAAAAGGGATAACATATTAACTATGAGGGGTAAGATATTAAATAAAGGGGATAAGGGGCATTAACGGGAAAGGATAAGAAGGTAATAAATGGGTTAGGTAGGGAGTAAATGAGGGGGAAGTCAGTGAAGGAGGAATATGGAGGGGAAGGAGGTGGACGGGAGGTCATGGGACAGGGGGATGAGCGATTGATTTTGGGGGTCTGGATTTGTAGAGAGGAGTGGAGTTTTGGGAGTGGAATTGTATCAGTCATGCACCGGGGTTGCTGGAGGTTTTGGGCACGGGGGCCAGGATATCCATATGATATCCTGGAGCTAGGAAGTTACCTAGTTGGGAGGGAGGAACTAGGTTTTGGGCAGTGTTTTACAGTGTTCTACAGTGTAGCAGCGGTCAAGTGTAGCAACGGTCAAGAAGGCATTTGGACAAACGAAGGGTTATTAGCATCAGGTTCATGTATTTATTTAAAATTATGCATTGTTTTTTTTATTATGTTTAATTAATTTTATTATTATTGATAAATTTGAATGTGAATGTGCTAAATGAAGGAAACCCTTGAATTTTACTGCTATGTTTAAAATAAATGGTTATTTAATTTATTCGGCCATTACACCCATTCCATTGCAAAAGTGGTCTTGTGTCAATCCTATTGTGTAATTCTTATCTGATGTACCCAAATAATCCATTTGTAAAAGAGTATATTTCTTGGCCTCCTACGTTCTCCAGTACCACATCCGTGAATGGTGTTGGAAATGGGTCATGTAAGCATGTGTCATTTAACTTCCTTAGATCTACATAGATCCTGATTACTCATGTATTCTTGGCATGTACCACCATCAAATTGATCTACTCAGATTCTTCTACTAGTTCAATAATTCTTTCAACCAACATCCTATCTATTTCATCTTTTACATTCTCCTTGTACCTCAGATTTATCCTGTGAGGCATCTAGCACAATGGCTTATCTCTCAGTTTCAGTGGGATCTTCATCTTTCCCAAGTCTTCTATTATTCCCTTCATCTATGAAAAAATCATTGGAAAAATTATTGGTATTCTCACAATAAGTCAACAATCTTGTCAACTGTCTCCTCATTCCAATAGTCCCTTATCTACAAACTTGGGATTCTTTGTCGTCCCAATGTTTACCTTTTGCGTCTTTATCGACTGTGTATATGCGGTGGATTCAAGCTCTGACACTTCTATGGCTTGTTCTCCTTCTGTCTCAGGTATCTGTACATTCCCAGGATCCTCTTCATCACATTATTCCTTGGATATATTATAGCATTCCAGTAGCTTACGGACAATCATGTTGTTTCTGTGCTCACTGCATACTGGTATCACCTCCATCGTTTCTTCTTCCAAGAATATCTTTGTTTGAATTGCATGTAGCGCTACATCTATGGACGAAGACTCATGTTCAAATGTAAATGTTATCTTGAACCTTTGGATCAATTCTTCCCATCTTCCTATCTCCCTGCACATTTCCAACTCTAAGTACCAGTTCTTTAGAATTGTGCCCAGTGTGTGTATAAATCGGTGTGTCCACTCTGTCTCTAGTACTGAACCCCAAAAATCCCTGCATTATTCCACATAACTTGTTGGTTCACTCTCCCCTGTATATTTCTGCACAATTATTTATCCCTCAGTGCCAAACCTTATTTTCATTAGTTTGTTTCATTGTAGCCAGTCTTTCATTCCCTCTTTGTGTGCAGTCGATTTTAATACCACATCTAGTGCTAACATCCTTTTCTCTCCAGGTACCTAAAACTCAAATTTTTTTACAAACATCATTATATTAGATAATCTGTCATACTTGGGTAGGTTAGATAGCTATGTTCCAATCTATCACACAGATCGAGTCATGTTCCCACATTGTCTAGTGGACACTTCATGCATTCTTTGTTACCAATTCTATAGGCCTGCTTTAGAATCTGACGCACATGAAATGAGACTTTGCCAACTCAACGTACCATCTATTGTCGAGTTGACATAATACTCCATCTGCATACTCATGTTGTATAAATTATCAATGTCATTCCTTCTTGTTGGTTCTATGTATCGTTTTCCTTTTTATGGATCCAAGGGTGTCGCAACTTTTAAATCATGTTGTATAAATTGTCAATGTCATTCCCTCTTGTTGGTTCTATGTATATTTTTCCTTCTGATGGATCCAAGGGTGTCGTAACTTTCAAATATCCAACTTCAAATATCATCTCCCTCCTCTTTAAGTTTATGATTGCTTGGTTATCAAAAGTCCATTCCAGTCCCACCAGTGTTGGATATGGTTGACTGTCATCCACAATCTCAATAACTTCCAATATTATCATGATGTGCACCCCATCTATGTTCACAGGTACTCCTGTCAACTGACCAATCGAGACTATTTTGTGCTAATTTTCTAATCTGAGTTGAACATGAGACCATAGAAACTTGGGTTTTTCCATCAATTCCCATGTCTACTTAGGTAACACATTCACGTTAGAACCTAAGTCCAAAATAATTTTATCCACATCATACTCTCTAATCTATGCACTAAATCATAATTCTTCATTGGTTCTCTTCCTGCACAGTAACTGGTTTACCATCCTTTGTGCAGATGGATTTTCCCTTCCTCTTATGCAGTGATCAATCATGTTGTATAGTGTACTCAATGCAACCTCATCTTTGATTATCTCTACACAATTTCTCAATAATTTTGTTAGCGTACTTACCTTCCTCGTTGGATTCTTTGGAATTATGTTATCTTCCTCATGAGGCGTCATGCATGCTGATGGTCCCCAATCCGTTCCAAGTACTTATGTCCTTGCCCTCTGATTTGTCTCTTTTTCTTGTAGAGGATCAAAGGTTGGTATGGGCCCTGCTGACTTTCTTACACATTGTTTTGTTTTCTTACCTTCATCTGTCCTATTAGTACCTGTTCTATCACCTCCACACATAACCACAACTACTCTGGGACCTTCATTGCATCTTTTGGTTGATATAATCTGCACATTATGATGAGAATTCGGGTTCTGGTTTCCTCTGACCTGCCACTTCACAACTAGTTGGGGACAATCTTCTAGCTAATGATCCAATGCTCTGCAATATGTGCATGTCGTACATGGATTCTGGCAGTCATGGGCCAAGTGTCCAAGTTGGTTATAGTTGTAACATATAATTCGTCCTCTTCCTCATCTTCCAAAATTCCCTCTACCTCAGCCTCGACCAAAGTTTCCTCTATTCCCTTGATTGAAAACTCTTTGATTGTTGTATTATGAAACCCCCTCTTTTGATGCAGCATTTTCTTCCTCAATCCTGTACATATCAGATGTGCGCTCCCTCATCAAGTCGAACACGCAACAATCCTTCTCCTCATGTCCTACAGATTTTCAAAAATTGCAAAACAAGTTCTTTGGCATACTTTGGTACTTATGTAGTAGTGGGAACTTCATGGGGTGATGGCCCCATTTCTTACATATCTCATAGTAACGTCCTCCTGGTAATGGATTCGCCACTCCCATCGCCAAATATTGTGTGAAGGCTAGGCATTCGTCCTTGTGATGGTCTTCAGTCCTACATTTTGTACACCATACTTGATCACATTTCTCCTTTCCCTTCGTCAGTTCTACCAATTGAATTGTTAATGCGACCAACTATGTCTGAACTTGCATCATTCTGGCACTGTCTCCCACCGGAGATGACTCCAGTTTCATTGCAATCTCTGATGCCTCAGGCTATGACATAACCTTTTGTTGGATTCAATGGCTTACAAATGTGTGGCAGAAGCCCTACATTAAACTATTCTTGGTGTTGTTTATCTAGGATCTGGAAAATTAATCTACCCATCACATCCTTAAATCTTTGGTCATAATCCCATACTGATTATGTGTGTACTTGTTTGATATCCTTCAATTATGTGATGTATTGTGACTTCGACTTTGGCTTCTTGAAATCCTTCAACATTTCTTGCTTAATCTTGACCAACGTCCTAGCCTATCACGTAGGCGTGATTCTCTGTAACTTCATATACCATACTAGCGGACAATCTCTAAATTTCATTGCTAACTACGTAATCTTCACAACTTCATCTTGTACGTTATTTACGACCCAAATCGTATCGCACATGAACAAGTGTTGTTATGGGTCCTCTGACCCAGTTCCTTGGAAATTCAATAGACTAAGAGTAGTATCCACCCCGACCATGTTTTTTGATGCAGTATCTCCTCTTGGTGATGCTGGCTGACTCTGATTATGACTCTACACAATACTCCCAATATTTTTACTGCTACTACTCGGTCCTCCTTGAATAACTATAATTTTTTTTGAAAAATCTACAAACATTTACTGTGGTGGAACACATGGGGCCGTGGGCTCTTTTAGCATTGAAATTTACCCTCAGATTGCAAGAGGATAAGCCCAGTACCCATCAAAATATTTATAAATGTATTTTGTGACAGAAGGTCAAATGGACAAAACTCAGCATATGGATAATTCAACACAAAAATTTGGTCTAGTATGCATAAGCAGGTGAGGTTTTAATTAACTTCAGTCAGGTTTTTGAGGGTAACTATGAACATATGGAATAATTGGTGAGAAAAATGAACTAGTCTGCTATGAGCATCAAGCCCTTTAACAACTAAGTGAAGAATAATTTCAGTTACAAGAACCTCTTGAAACTAAACTCAGAGAATTGAAAATGCTTATAGCAGTACAATAATCAAACATCCATTAAAACACAGTTATGAAAACTCATAAGGACCCTCCAGTAATGAGATTTCAGAGTACAAAGAAACAAGGTGATGATAAGAGGCTGACTTCCATTAACTAAAATTTCTCAGGTCCAATTACATAAAAACAGATAGATCTTTGTTAAATCGAAATATTACAGCATAGGGAGCTCTTCTCAACCATTCGAACCTTATCAAAAAAAATTCTAAGCTATTTATAACAAAAATAGTAAATCACAACTTCTATGAAAGATGACCTCTCTAGCCTAGGATTCCCCACTAAATCTATCCATCTAACATCTGTACAAGGTGGATCTAACATATTGTTAGAACCAGGGAGCCTGTCGGTAACAACTCCATCAAAGATAGTTGTCATGAAGTGTTGTCACTTGGGTGCATCTCCTCTGCTTATTCTTCTTTCATGTTGACCTTTTCCATATGTTCCTTTGGATAATTGTGTTGGGAAACATATCGAAATCAAAAGAGGATGGTGGCACTGGTAACCCACTAGCCTAACTCGACGTGGCTATTTTATTGGAACAAGTGTCTGCCAGACGCTCATTGGGGAAAGTGATTATTGGTTATGGACTGGAGGATGTGGCATCGGTGTTGAATAGGGAGAGAGAATTGACTGAAGGTGATAGGTGTAAGGAGGGGAGTCAGATACGGGAAGTAGGTGGAGTGTAGAACATGTGGCGAGAGGTGAGTGGTGGAGTGGATACGCGGTAGTGAGGTATCGGGAAATTTGCATACAGGTGGCGCGTGATGAGAGGAGTGGTATCAAGAAGTAGATGGGTAGGATTACGGAAGGGGGGGGGGCATGTGGTANAGGGGGGGGGCATGTGGTAAGTATATTTAGGAGGGGGGGTCTGAAATCGCGAGAGGGAACCACATTACTTGGGGTTCACAGTGGGGAAACCACCATTTCGGACCCCCCTCCCCTGCACCGCTAAAGGTAGAATGGTCGGGGGGGTATGAAATGTGTTGAGGGTCATCCGATCTATAAGATGTTGATGCCGCCAATGAAACCTGTGCAGGAGTTAGCTACTATGTGACAAAAGGTCTTTTTGCTAGTAGACTTTGGCTAAAATGAAATGCACAGGTTAGAAATTTAATAAATAACGCGCCCTTTAATATTTTTTACATATTTAGTTTAGGAGAAAATTTAAATTTTCCCATGACATATTTATGTGATAACATTGTGGTTCCATAGGGGATGGCATGCTCCTTGTGAGTTGCCAAGAACAAGTAGCTTCAGTTCTTATCCTAGGCTATGGGGTCATTTATTTAAGAAAAAACAGACAGAAATAGTGATATTTACAATGAACAACAAGCCACTCCTGGCTTAAATGAAAAACTTATTCATAAATTGCCCATTTACAGGGCCGCCAAAAACTTCAAAATCTTCCTAGTTCTGCAATTTGTATGTATTGTTTGAAAACACCTCAGAAATCCTGAAAGGGTCGATCCACAAGGATTCAAATTTTCCATGTTTGCCTTTGTCTTGTTTGGGTGCATCCCACTTTAGCACCAGATCTCCCAGCTGCAAATTTTCCTTGTTTACCTTCCTTTCAAAGGTTTTCTTGACCTTCTACTGATGGTCTTGTGCATTATCAAGGAGTTTCTCTCTATTTTGTTGCACTTCTACCAACTGTTGTATCCTCCTGACCATATCATCTGGTTCTCCATCTTGATCCTGTAAGAACTTTTCCACAGGCAAGGAAAGATGAGTGGGAAAAACAACCTCAACCCCATATACAAGCTAAAAGGGGGAACTACCAAGTGACCTCTTTGTAGTAACTCTATCATCCCATAATGCAAATTTAATCTTTAAGTGACATGCTTTCTTGTTGTCTTCTAACAACTTCTTGATGATATTTATGAGGCTCTTGTTAGAATATTCTGCCAAACCATTTCCTTGGGGGTAATAACGAGTAGAATAGACTAGTGCAATTCCATAATGTTCACAAAACTTGATCAAAGGTTCAGCTTTGAAAGAAGCAACATTGTCAGTAACAATCTTTTTGGGACAACCAAATCTGGACATGATATCTTTAAGAAAACCAATTATAACCTGATGAGAGGCACTCCTGGTAGGTATGGCTTCTATCCACTTGGTGAAATAGTCACTTGCAGTCAAGATCCACCAGTGTTGACCACTTGATGTTGGATGTATTTCCCCAATCAAGTCAAGACCCCACTATTGAAAAGGTCCAGAAACCACCACAGGCTTCATAGGAAAAAGATTTGAGTTGCTGCTTTCCAGAAAACTTTTGGCATTTAATGCAAGCTCTAATCTTTGCACAAACATAAAAAAAAAAGGCTAGGCCAAAAATACCCATCTCTGATGGTCTTATAGGTTGTGCTTCACCAAGAATGATGGCCCCCACACAAGCTATCATGAAAAATAGTCATGGCCCTTTAGGCCTCCTGTGGATCTAAACATCTCAAAAGAACCCCTAGAGGATATTTCCAGTACAATATTTGATCAATAAGACAATATAGGATTTCCTTAAGCTTTAGGGCTCTAACCTTGTTCTTCTCCAGACCATCAGGAGGCTGCAACTTTTGCATAAAATATATGATATCTTTATACTAGGTGCATTCTTCCAGTTTGGGTTTGATATGAGGGCTTCTGTCAATAGGATTAGTTTGCTGATTTTCTGAGTTTATATTTATGAAATTTACCCCCAATGTTTTTCAATTTGATTCAACCAATAGCCTAGCCAAACCTTAAACTTTCGTTATTTTAGCGAGCTTTATATCCAGGTCAAATTCCAAGATTTTGGCAATCCATTTACTCCTCTTCCCATCAATGCTAGGCTGAATAAGTATCTCTTTGACAGAAGTTGAAGGAACAAAGGCAATAATTTTGGAATGCAGGATGTATACCCCGAAGGCTTTGAGGGATTTAACCAAGGCATAAGCCTACTTCTCCATGATTTCATACCTCATATGCATCCCTCAATGCTCTTTTGAAGAAGGAAATAGGTTGCTCTAACCCCTCTAAAATTTTCTACAGTAAAACAACCAATGTGTCAAATGAGGAAAAAGAAAATATCAAAAATTCCTTGGAATAATCAGGGTTGATGAGCACAGGTGCTTCATTAAACTCCCTTTTGATTTGATCAAAATAATCTTAGGCTTCAACATTCCATTTCACCTCATTTCCTTTCCTAATCATGGATGTAATATATTTGACCAGTTCAGCAAAATTAGATATGAACCTTCTCAGAAAATTGATTTTACCCAAGAAAGACTGAACTTCTTTCTTGGATCTAGGAATAGCTAAAGTATGGATAGCCTTTACTCTGCTCAGATCAATTCTTACCCCTTTTTTTGATACAATGTGTCCCAATAGATTACATTCCTTCATAGCAAACAAAGACTTCTTAGGATTTAGAGAGAGGCCAAACTTTCTGCACTTCAAGAAGACCTTTTTTAAATGATGATAATGCTCCTTATCAGACTTTGAGAATACTGTAATGTCATCTAGATATATGGCCACAAATTTTTCCTTCTCCCCAATAAAGGAAGTATCCATTTCTCTTTGAAAGGTCGCTCATGTGTTCATTAGCCCAAAGGGAATTTTAGCATACATGAATGTGCCCCAAGGAGTAGGGAATGATGTTTTCTTTATATCTCCAAGAAAGACAAAAATTTGATTGTAGCCTGAGAATCCATCAATCACAAACATCCATGATGATCCATTTACTCTCTACAAAATGTGCTCCATCTTTGGCAAGGGGTAATTATCTTTCTTGGAGCTTCTGTTCAGATTCCTAAAATCAACACACGGTCTAATTTCCCCATTTTTCTTCCTCACAGGGACCAAGTTAGACACCCACTCAGAGTACCTCAAAGGAATGATGATATTGGAATCCAACATCTTCTTTACTTCCTTTTTCCATAATAGAAAGCAACATGGAATTTATCTGTCTGAGTTTATGCCTAAAATGCTTGGTCTCCTCTTTCAAAGGGATATTATGTTCAATAATTTCTATGTCATATGTTCTTAAATATTCATATTTCCAGGAAAACACACCAACAAACTCTCTTATAAGATTAACATATTCAGCCCTTTGTTCCTTTGACAAGATGCTAGACAATTTCAAATACTTGGGATCCTTCTCTATACCTAAATTGCATTCAGTCACATCAGCGTTTTCAGTTGAACCTTGAATCTTCACAGTAACATCATTTATGTCAAACAATCTCTCCAAAGGAACTAATCCTCTTGGAATACGGTTGTTGGGCAATTGTACAATCTTTTGGTCTGCAATTTTATTCAAAAAACATCAACATGAAGAATTTTGGTATCATCATGATCCTGATCAATATGCAGGGCGGAAAACTCATCCACATTTTTAAGAAATCTTTAAATCTCAACATCATCCTCAAAGACCTTCCAATATTTGACATTATCAGGTATAGAGGGTCTGTACTTCACTTCCACATCATATTTGAGCTTAGGGGGCACATGAACTTTGAAATTACTTGCAGAAACAACCAAAGAATCAGCCAAAGTATTTTCTTCTCTTGGAACAAAAGAGATATTAAAAGAAGAGAAGAAATTATCAACAAGATCCCAAACTTCATTTATGTAAGTCCTTAACCTAGGGTGTTTAACCTGGTACAAATTTTTTACATGGTGTACAATCAATTCAGCATCTCCAAACACTACTAACTCTTCAATATTCATGTCTTTAGCAGCCCTCAATCCCAAAACAAGAGCCTCATATTCTGCCACATTGTTGGTAGTTTCAAATTCTAGCTTGTAAGACAAAGATATGGCCTCTTGAGAAGGAGAGATCAAAACTACCCTAGCACTAGCACCTTCCTTAGAAGAGGCTCCATCAAAAGACATTTTCCAAACTGAGGTATTTGGATGAGTAATTCCACAAGGGGTAATGTGCCTTTTTATGATTTCAATAGGAGCTTGAGGAGCATCGGTGAGTTGTAGGATATTGGATCCCAGATCAATGTTCACTACATAAATGGGGTGATTGGTAGGATTAGCTTCATCATTGATGATGTAAGCTAGTTGTGCTTCCCTATAAATCCTTCTATGGTCTCCTCCAAATACATGAATGGTGGCATAGGTAAGGTCCATCTAAAGGGTCCCCCCTAGTCTCTTTATCTAAGATCTTGACAAGAACATCCCAAACTTAGGGGGGACATCAACCACCACAATATCCATGACCACACTTTTCATGGGCAACTGAAACAAAGAGACCACCAGATCTTTAATCACTCCAAGGCACTTCACTTTTCTGGAATCAAAAGAATAAAGGTCATGATAAGTTTTGGTGATTTCCATACCAAGCTCATCCATGAATGTCTTGGGCATGAGGTTATAAGATGCACCTGAGTCCAACAAGAAATTGTGCAATACTTTATCATGAATATTCAAAGAGGTGTATAAGGGAGGAGATGATTCATCCTTATCCTCTACCAAAGGTTCCAAAATGACTGTTGGATTTTCATCTTGAAGGTTCACTGAGTCTGTGGAATTAGGATAAGACTCGGGATGCAACATATGTTGGAAATACTAAAACAATTGAGAGGGGGGGGGGTGAATCAGTTGTTTATAAGCTTAAACAATTTTATGCCTTTTAAAATAATTATTAATATTTCTTCATGTGTCATCTACCAACATACAACATATGGACAGTAAGAGTAAAGATCATCAGTCACACATAAAATACACACAGAGACATATTTTCACGAGGAAACCCATAAA
>JASDQU010014769.1:247810-283577 GCA_032191745.1 Picea mariana | reverse complement strand
CAACTTCCTGAATATTCCAGCACCAACTGGATGGAAGCACCAACTTCCAGTTACACAGGCTCCAACCTGCATAACAGAGAACACATGTTCTCCCTAGCACCACCCTGCCACCCTGGTTTCTCTGGCCACTACCAGATGGAAGCTACAACTTCCTGTGTTCAAGCTCCCACTTGAAACTCTGAGGAAAACAGTCCTCCCGAGCACCTCCCAGCCTCCCTTGAATATTAATGATTAAATACACATTCAACTTTACAGATAAATCAGTTCTTACCAGTCTTTCTTTGTTCTTTAATTCTGGTCTTCTGTTCACTCTTCTGCTACTCTTCTCTTATTCAATAGGTTTTCTCTGTATCATGTCTTCTGTCATTCTGCTCTGCTTTTGTTCTGTCCATCATGTTGCTCTTCTTCTGTTCTCATTCTGCACAGTTCCTTCACTTATTGCTATTCCTCTGCTCATCTTATTTTTCTTACTGTTTACACATTTTTCATTCAGAACGATCAACCCAATTCGATATCTTTCATTTTCTTTTATACATCTTTCTTTGACGATTCCACTTCCCCTTCCAATGGGAAATCCAACGACATCTGTCTTGGCAACTGAAACGCTAACCAATTCATCATTCTCAGTCGGTTTCACTTAACGGATTTACAACTAAAGTGTTAATATGTGAGGAACAACAACAACCCTCCGATCAATGTTTAATCCAACGGTTCAGATCAAATCAGGATTTCACCCATCGTGATTTCGGCATTTGCAATGTCAAAAAATCACAAGTCCTTCGGACTCGCAATCCTCTGATTCCCGATGACTCCTTTCCACTAGCTAGCCCTGCTGACTATAGGCCCATATGACCAGCTATCATGTGACCACTACCAAACCTCTCGTCGGGGTTTCGGGGTTTACAAGGATAATGTGCACACGTCCCCTAGAGCTGCGATATGCCGATTCCCGACCTCCTCTCTTCTCCTTACACATGTCCTCCACTGACTCCTGGGTGGCCCACAGGCTATATGACTTATCGGGAAATCGCATATCGCGATTTCGCGATGTTTGATGTTCAGAGTTTTTGTCAATACCAAAACCCGAACCCTGAAACTCCGAACAGGGCTATGATCAATGGATCAGATTCATTCTTATTCAATGGCTGTGATCACTTCGTGAAATCGCATTTCGCGATTTCAGAGTTCTTGATGCATTGTGTTCTTTGTATTATGAACTCCCGATCCCCGAATCTCCGATGCCACCTGTCCTCTGTGCTGTCATCACACATGATTCGACACATATTAATCACTGCCACGTGTCACTCTGATTCATTACTTGTATGTGCCTGAAGAGTTGAATCTGTCTGACACTTGTCACTACCTGGTTGTTCGACGTGTCACTTAGCTGATGTGGTCTGTTGACGTGGGTCGAGTCGATGTTGATCTGACGGTTCAGATTCCGTCGGGATTTCGCATATCGTGAAATCGGGGATTTCGTTGTAGAGTGAAATTTGCATTATGAAATCTCGATCCTCGAATTGCCAATGAGGCCTCCTGGCTGCCACGTGTTCATACAAATAAACGGTCCATATCCCTGCTTGGTTTTAACGTCTGCGATTAAATCACGAAATTGCATATCGCGATTTCGGGGTTTTCGTTGTCAAGTGTTCTTTGCACTTTGAAATCTCGATCCCCGATTCTCCGATGAATTTATCTCTCTCACAGCTTCTACATATCTGACGATCCTGATTCTTTCGGGAAATTTGGATGGGATCCAACTGTCACTGACTCTTCTTCCTTTTTCCTTTGTAAGCTCTTGTTGCGCGCGTTTTCTTCAAGGTTGTTCCTCCTGAGCTTTTACTTCCAAATCCCCATGGGGTTTTATCCTTCTTATCCTACTGTCTCTATTGTTGCCATTAATGACAACAACTATCACTGCATTCTATCCACTGAATTTGCCAACAACATATTGAAAAGATATATCTTAAAATCCTCATTTTTTATCATCTCTAAAAAGGGCACAAGGATCTTAATCTTTTGAATTTCACTCTTGAAACTAAAGGAAGAAGGAGATTTCAGAATCTCCTTAATCTATGGGACATGTGTCTTAGTCACTACTTGTGGGTTTTGTACTTCTTTTCCTTTGCTGTTAGATTCCACAGTCTTAGCAAAATTTTTTATTTGGGTTGGTTGATCAGAAGTGTTAGATTTTCCCTCTTTCTTTTTGGACCTTAGGTTGTACTTATTTGCATTCTCAATAGTTTTCTCCCCTTTACTTAACTCATTCAATTGGATGTCCATAAGAGACTCTTCATATGCAGATTGAGTTAGGTGAGGGAATGAAGAGGTATCACCTAGACAATGGATGGCTAGATCAGTTTCTTCATCTTCTTCTTCGTCAACAACAAGCCTATTTTGGAAAGGAGCTTGTACTTTTTGATCATCCATGTCCCTATTTCTTTGGTCTCTTTGGAGGACCTGAGGGCATTGTTTGGTCTTTTGAAATTACCTTTATTATCGGCATTATGTGTGTTCCTAAAGTTCTATTTTCCTTCAATTTTCAACTTCTCCATTTCAACAGATAGTGACTTTACTAATTTTTTAAGTTCCTCAACTTGAGGGTGGACAACAGGAGATTCTGAGATTGAAGCTTCAACCCTACCTTTCCTTCTGTCTCTATCTGATTTTCCCCTAAGTTTGTCAGCTGTCAATATATTAGATTCTATTTCTAAGGATGCATCTTGCATATGAGATAAAGAAGTAGATCTTCTTTCTCTCAACAAGAGACATAAATCAGGGTCAAAAGCACTGGAATAAGTAATCTTAGCAGAGGTTTTTGTAGGATTTATTTTAGTGGGAATCTTATTGTACATTTTATTGAATATTTTTTAGAAGTCAGAAACAAATTCCCCTTATTTCCTCTTAAGTGATCCAAATTCTGTAATATAATAAAGGAAATCCTTTTTAACCCTCTAATGCCTCAAGAAGGCATCATCCAAAACTTCAATCCCAACAATAGATCCATGAGTCAAACCCCTAAACCATTCTCTAGCATCACCATCAAGGCTCTGTACAAATACTCTCATCCATACATCTTCATTTTCAATGTTAAGATTATCCGCATAACTATAAAAAGATGCAAGATGTTCTTATGCAGTTATTTCTTCCTCCCCAATGAACTTAGGCATGTACTTAAGGTAATATCCAACTGGGAGAGCATTCATAGGCTGAGGTAAAATAAGAGGGGCATACCTTGCAGCCACTATGACATCCATCCTATTTCTAGGAGGATTTGCACCTACCATTGGGTTTTGAACTGTAGGAGAACAAGGAGAAGATGGAGTTTTGACAGGTACAAATGCAACTTGGATGTTAGGAGAAAAATGGATCTTGAATGGAGAGGTTTCAGTCTTTAGAGGAAGAGGTTGACTCTTGGAGGAAGACGGTATAGGGTTGAAAGGAAAAGTGGTTTCCTCTTCTTTAGTCACAACAACTTTGATAAGAGGAGGAGTAGGAAAGCCCAAAGTAGGAAAATCTTCTAGGCTTTCAAGTCTAAACTAGCCTACAACTTCAGGGGAAGCAAGGATTTCAAAACTTTCCTCTTTCAATTTGGGACTAAAAGAGGAGTATTTAACAGGAAAATTTTCAAAATCAAAATTTCTAGAAATTTCAACAGTTGGCAAAAAAGGAGAATTGGATACATCTACTGGGGTTTTAAAAGTGGAATTAGGCAAATGGCTAGAAGTACCTGATGCAGTAGTAGGAAAAAATTAATGAGAATCTTTTCCCTTATTTATTATCTTATATGGTCAGTTTTAGGTGTAGCTAGAGGTAGGTGTTGAGTGGACCTCATGTGTATGCTTTTAGGAGCCATGGCTGAAACAATGGAGTCACCAGGTGGAATCTGCAATCTTGAAAATGTTGATTTATGATGCACCTTCAGAATCAATCTTTCTTTGTTATTCAATCCAAGGGAAATGTCTTCAATTCATCCCCGAAAATGGTGCCAATAATGTTAGCACTGATAGTTACCCTCACATTGCAAGAGGATAAGCCCAATACCCATCAAAACATTTTTAAATGTATTTTGTGACAGAAGGTCAAATGGACAAAACTCAACATATGGATAATTCAACACAAAAATATGGGCTATATGCATAAACATATGAGGTTTTAATTAACTTCAATCAGGTTTTTGAGGGTAACTATGAACAGATGGAAGAATTGGTGAGAAAAATGAGCTAGTCTACTATGAGCATCAGGCCCTTTAGCAGCTAAGTGAAGAAGAATTTCAGTTACAAGAACCTCTTGAAACTAAACTCAGAACACTGAAAATGTTTATAGTAGTATAATAATCAAACATCCATTAAAATACAGCTATGACAACTCATAAGGATCCTCCAGTAATGAGATTTCAGAGTAGAAAGAAATACGATGACGATAAGAGGCTGACTTCCATTAACTAAAATTGCTCAGTTCCAATTACATAAAAACAGGAAGATCTATGTTAAATCAAAATATTACAGCATAGGGAGATCTTCTCAACCATTCGAACCTTCTCAAACATTTTTCTAATGTATTTATAACAAAAACAATACATCGTAGCTTCTATGCAAGTTGGCCTCTATAGCCTAGGATTTCCCACTAAATATATCCATCTAACATCTGTACAAGGTGGATCTAACACATTTCTAGAACCAGGGAGACTATCGGTAACAACTCCATGAAAGATAATTGTCATGAAGTGTTGTCACTTGGGCGCATCTCCTCTAGTTATTCTTCTTTCATTTTGACCTTTGACATCTGTGCCTTTGGATAATCATGTTGGGAAACATCTTGTAGTCGAAAGCAGATGATGGCACTGGTAACCCGCTATCCTAACTCGACACGGCTCTTTTATTGGAACAGGTGTCTGCTAGACGCTCATGGGGGAAAGTGATGATTGGTTATGGACTGGAGGATGTGGCACCGATGTCGAATAGGGAGAGAGAATTCATTGAAGGTGACATATGTAAGGAGGGGATTTAGATACGAGAATTAGGTGGAGTGTAGAATAGTTGGCGAGAGGTGAGCGGTGGACTGGATATGTGTAGGGAGGTATCGAGAAAGTGGAATATAGGTGGCACACGATGAGAGGAGTGGTATCGGGAGCTAGATGGGAAGGATTCCAGAGGGGGGGGCAGGCGGTAAGTATATTTAGGAGGGGGGTCCAAAATCATGAGAGGGTTCCATGTTCGTTGGGCCCGTGGCTAGGAAACTACCATTCTAGACCCCCTCCCCATCGCTAAAGGTAGAATGGTCGAGGGGGTCCAAAATGTGTTGAGGGTCGTCCAATCTGGAAGATGTTGATGCCGCCGATGAAACCTGTGCAGGAGTTAGCCACTATGCGACAAAAGGTCCTTTCGCTAGTGGAATTTGGCTAAAATGAAATGTGTGGGTTAGAACTTTAATAAATAACACGCCCTTTAATCTTTTTTACATATTTAGTTTAGAAGAAAATTTAAATTTCCCCATGACATATTTATGTGATAAAAGACTTGACGTAGGATTTTTTCTGTGTAGGATTTGTTGGCTCTTCTATTATTGGAATGGACTGGAACTCCTCTTCTTCTACTCCTAGGTATGGTACCTCCATGATTCGGACTAGTGTGCAAGGTTCTCTCCCCTCTGGCTCACTTCACATCTCTCTTCTCTCAGCCTCATTATTTTTCCTCTCGTACCTCCTCTCTATGTGCAACTCTCCAAACGCATCTCCTTCCTCTAGTATATCTTCTTCTTGCATCCTCAATCCTTCCCCGCCTCTTTCATTTCTTCCTTCCTTCTCTCATAGGAACCCCTTAACAGTCAGATTGCATCACCATCATGTGATTTTCACACAATAGCATCTTTATCCATGTATTTAATGATTTGAAGAACCTCCCGCACAGACCTTTGAAAAAGTCCCTTTCTGCGACACTGTATGATTGAATTCAATCTATGACAAACTCTGTAACATAACCACCTAGTACATTATCCAACCAAAAATCAACTGCTCAAGTAGTTGGGTTACTTACATAATTCAGTTTTCTTACCAATTCGAGAGTCCAGTTTCTTGGCGCTGCGACGTTGAACCTTCTAGTTTTATCCACCAATCTTTTTAGCCACTCTATTAGAATAACTGGAAATTCGCCAAAGAAAATTTCATGCAGATCTGTGAATACATACTTTTCCAACCATTTCTTGTCACTCATACGAGGGTTTTTGTTCTCTTTTCATGTGAATTCTCATTCATTCCTTTCCAACCATTATGAGGTCTCCTTCTTAGTCAGCCTCCAAAACATCCCCTTAATCACAAAGTCCTGGTCCCAACAACGGAACCATTTTATGGCAGTATTTTGGGTGCAGGTTGAAAGACCCAAGGTTCAGATTATCTAAGACTAACAAAACCCACTAGAAACAAGCCCTTTCGACATCACCTACTTGCGTAGATGAAGTCTTACCCGAGGTATCTATGGGGACTGAAATAACCAAACTTCTGCACTGGTAAGGGAATGGGAAGCAGATATTTGGTTCATTCTTCCTTAGTAAGTTAGGCACACAATTTTGTCATGTCCTGTTATTAACTTACCCATGGTTCAAATTTCTATACTTAACATATTCCAGTTACTGTATATATTTGTTACTGTCAAAATCATGAATCATTGCACCATTCTTTAACTATCAAAAGAATCTATTCTACGATGCATGCAAATAGTTTCATAATCAAACATAGAAACATATACAACACAGGATTTTGTGACATATCTCTATCATTCCTTTATTCATTCATCTAAACCTTCGATTGTTACATTCAATAGCTCCAAACTCAGTATCAAACACACTGTAACATAAAATAATATATCATAATCGAACTTTATCTAGATAATACCTAGTTGGACTAACCGGATGACTCAAACTGACCGAACCCCTCACCTCCCAACCCATTTCATATTTATATCAAAAGCTAGGGATAAAAACCCTAATCTATTCATCTCAAAAATATCTAATTACAATGCATGGCCATCTTAGTTAATTGGTTGTTCAATGCCTTTCTTCTTCTTTTTAGCCTTCATGTCGTTTTTCTACTATTCTTATATTTCTAGGATGTTGGATTGTCATTTTCCTGTTATTCTTTATTTCCTTGCTTTATTCTTATAGATTTATTCTTCAAGTTGCACATTTTCTTCCTTTTACGCACTTTCCTATTAGATGCACCTCAGTTGCGCACTCTCTAGCTCTCCTCTTTACTATGTGCATTGATTCTTCCTCAAAACTACAAAAACTTCTTTCTAGACTACTTGTCCAAGATTAAGTACTTCGACTGTGTGCGTTGAACTTGAGATTAAGTGTGTCGACCATAGCACTAGACTTAATGTTAATTTTACCAACTATAACGCTAGAGTTCATGGTAACTACGCCGACCAACTAGTGTTTGAAGCTTTGTTTAAAGGTAACGAGTGGTTATATTTTAAAACAAAGGAGGAAACGTGGAGGGGGGAACGTGGTCCATGCCCCACCCCCCCTCCACGTCACCCACCATTATTCCACACATTTCCTTATTTGTTTTAGCATATTAAACCACTCTTCTAAAATGTCATTTAATAACTTTTCTTATGACATTGTTTTTACAATTCTTGTTTAATTATTTTATCTTTTATTTAAAATTTTTATTTAATTATTGTGTTTTCTTATTGGATAAGATTTTAAATTTAAATTAAATAAAAATTATTTGAATTTAACAGTTTGAGTTGCATAAAATAAACCTTTTAACTCGAGCAGTTTTGTGTGGAGGTGTGTGTTGATGTCTTGGGGGATTTTAAAGACTAATAACTTCCTCATACACCGTCAGATTGGAGTTTTTTCTTTTATGTTGCAGAGAACATGGAGATGCACTTCCGACGAGTATTTTATCCTTGTCATTAAAATTTTCTATCGATGTCGCGGCTGCCAAGGCTGACTAGGCTAGAAATCCTTGGTGATCGTTTTATAAATTATGGGCCTCATAATTTGATTCCATCAGTTGCATTGGAATCACAATGACGGGAATCATATATTTAACCTTTTTTGGGTATGAAAATTGCACTTTGATGGACGCCGAAAAATTGCACCCAAAGGTGTTTTCTAATGAAATTTTGGGTCCCATTTTTGTTGTTTCTTCACCCAAATTAAATTCCATCAGTTCTTTTGCCATATGTGATATATAGGCTCTTATTTCACCCATTGATGTTGTAGTGATGTATCAGTAGCATGAAATTATACACCCACCAAAAAAACCAACTAACGTTCAGAGAACTTAGCACGGTGTAAGTGTTGGGAGGATCAAATTTCTTCCAAAGTGTTTTTTAGAACTAGCGCAAGAATAGAAGGTGTTGTGGTTAACCCATCTGATGCTAGGTAATTCTCTCACAACAAACATTTATTGATAACATCAAGAAATGCAAAGAAAACAAGATAGTACCATGTTCGCGAAGAAAGCCACTAGGGACACTACAAACTTGATTACGAATGCAATCTAAAGTGGATTGGGTGAGATAGGAAATTAGTGACCAGCTCTCTTGATAGGTGTGAAGAGTTCAGTCACCAGAAAAAAATTGATTGATGATGCAACAAGGGTCTATGCTGAAGGAGGATGAAATAAGCCTCAAAACGAAAGTGGGTTATGCTGACCTAATCAACATTGATGAGAGGGAGAAGATCGTCATCAATGAGCTCGATGATGATGAGGGGTTGAAACCCTTCTACTAACGCATTTGCAACAGGAGAGGGAAACTTGTCAATGGGTAGCACATCAGGAAAGAAGAGGTGAACCTCATCGGTAAGCAATGTAACGAAGCGAAAGGGAGGGAGCGTCATCAATATGAGATGCATCGACGAAAGTCAATGAAAGGCGTGTGCACGATGAAGGTAATCATGTGAAAATCACCTATGTGTCGAAATTGATAATGTGTACTTCATCAGTGAGAAAGACATGTGTCAGTGAAGTTTAGTAGAGGCATGCTAGCCCGTCATCCAAGTTCCAAGGGAAGTGACCCATGTATTGGTGAAGAAATCACTGGCGCACCAGTGTGGATATGGAGGAAGGATGTGTGCGTCGGTACATTATGTATCGACACAGGAAGGGGGGAACTTGCTGAAGTGCAGATTGTTGGGTAGAAGTGATATGAGGAGGAACTAGAAATGATAAGGAGGGAAGAGAAGGAGTAATATTCAGGATCAATTTTTTACACAAGAGAGAGAGTGGCAGGGTCCTAGCAGAAAGAATCAAAGGAGGGCCCAATTTCTTGTCTTGGAGAGACACTAGGATGAGAAAATTGGGAGGTTGTTGTGCACACACAATAGAAGTATAGACTCTGATTTTGGGTTCATTGAATAAATTAAAATTGTTGGATTCACTATTTCCCAATACATTTTCATTTCATGTTAATGAATGTTAAAGAGAACCTCATCTCTTTAGTATTTGTTGCATATTTTTCAATCATCAAGTATCATTGATAGCCATTCTTGTTGGTAATTATAGTATATGTCTTCTTTTGAAGTCTTTTGAACCTCTCTCCCTTACAACTTTATAACTTTATATGTTTTTTATTGAGGATAATGGTGGCCTTTGAATCTAAGAACATTTTGACTACTACTCTAGCTTTGGTTTAATTGACCCCTTCTCATCTTTTGAAAAACAAAAAACTTCAGTTTAAATTGCAATTAAATAATCTTATTAAGATTAATGGATAGTCCCTCTCACTGTTGATTTTTTCATATCATCCTAAATTGATGAGGTTCAAAGCCTCCATTAGATGCCTTGGCATAACTCCTTATTCAGGGACTTCTAGAGGAACAAGTGCTTTATCTATGCTAGGTCTTACTTTCTCTTCAAAGCATTGAAATTTTATTTAAGGTCACATATTTAACCACTCTAATATGATATCATCCATAAACAGTATGCCTTATGGCCCATCTATATCATCAACATGGATGCTTCTATGGAATTAAAAATAATTGATGTATCTACAATTCGCAATTTTAAGAGCATTCTTCATTGAGATGGATTCATAACCATGAATGAATGGATCTATTTAGCTATGGTCACAATGTTTCTTCAATATGAGTTCGATGCCATGAATGGAAGCCTCTATTTTTCAATTCTCTATCAACTTGAATATTATACTCTATTTATTGAAATGTGCAAATCTTGGCACTTAAAGAAACAACTCATCAAAATCAAAATTTATTTGTAGGCCATAAGCATGATGCATCTCTCTTTCTCTCTCATTGACATTGTTATTAGCATAACCCCAAGTCATTACATACAAATGTATTCAAATGTGATTAGAGGATGTAGGTAGCTTACAATGTGAAAAATCTTGAAAGGATTGCTGCAAATACCACTACACTATCCATAGAGTGGTTCCAAGATAGAGCAAATCCAAACTTGTGTGTGTGTGTACACGCACATTCACAAGATATATATCTATATGTCAAGCAATGTTAACAAATTGAACAGTATTCTTCAACACTATCACTATAATATATGATACCAGTGTATATTCATGTGTTTGGGAGTTGGCTACAACAATTTTCAATGTGCATAGGTTTAGGGACACAAGTTTGTATGTGTTTTGGAGGATATCAATTTGAAACAATCAATCAGGGCCTGAAGGTGTTGTTCCCAAGGATCAAAAAGGATAAAATGAAAATCAATGTTGTACATTATGAAATTTATAGAAAAAATGATCTAGGTGGATATCGGTGGCCACCCACATCTTCCAACCGGCTCAAATACAGTTTTCATCTTGGCAGTTTTTTTTTTCTAGCTTTTTGGGTCCTAAACTTATGGGGTCATTTTAAGGCCCTAAACAACGTTTTTTGGGCTTGCCAAAGTCATAAAATATTCAAATTTAGAGTGTTATTTAAAAAAATTTAGTCCTCGTATAAACCTTTCCAACGGGATATCGTGCGCCTAAAACAAGCATTGTATGCAAAAGTTACAACCCCGGGAAGTTGATGTACCAACTTACCCCATCAGGGCCCACATGAATTTTGGTGCTTCATCTCCTAGGGTTAGTTTTTTGGATGTATAAGGTTTCCTGATTACTTCTTGATGCTAAAAATGCATGAAGGCCTCACTGTAAGTTGGTTAGGTAAATGCACATAGCTTCCACATCTCTTCTCAGAGATTAGATACCACCATTCGAGCAAGATTGTTTCATTCTGCATTTTAAAATTTCAACGGATTTCTTTATTGAATAGAAGTTAAGTTTCCTTGTATCTCTTTTATTGTTCATTGTATCTTTATTTTAATGTTATATATCTATGTTTCATTTTGTTCTGCTCATAAATCTGGATTAGTGGTATCAAAGAGGTCTACTCTTCATTTATTTCTTTGTGCATGTCCCTAACAAGGTCAAGGTATAAGTAGTTGGAACTCGAACCAGTTCAGCCTTTGCAAGATCGGCCTTGCCAAACCCAATGACCGCCCATGGGGGAAGAAAATAGAGATGGGGTAGGATATCCCTTTAAATTGTTTCTCAAGGAATCGTTCGCATGACAGAGGAATGAGATGATGGATAATTTTACACAAATCCTTCAGTGACTGTGAACAGGCGACACATCTTCCTCGAGTGGAGGCGTCGCCCCCTTCAAGGTACAAATAAATTTTTATATTCCTATACTTGAAGGTGAAATAGATGCAGATGTTGTAGACAATGGTTAAACCTTCTAGAAGGGTATTTTTCTGTCCATAACTTTTCTAATAGAGAAAATATTACATTTGCGCTCCTTAAGGTCGTCCCCCATGTCAAAGATTAGTGGAAGAATTTCTATGAGAAAAAGGAAACAGAGGAATATACATTATTTGTAGTCGCACCCACTTGGGGTTCTTTCAGGGATGTTATTAAGGAACAATACTACCCCGTTGGAAGTTATGATGACTTATATACAAGATGGACCACACTATGGCAAGAAAGGGACCAAACAGTGTCAGAGTTCACCAATGTCTTCCATACCTTGTGCACCAAGTTGAGTATCAAAGACTATGAGCGACATCTGTTTCTCAAGTACCTTGGCGGTCTGCATAGATACATAGAGAAAGAAATGGATTTTATGTATATCTTGTCCTTGGGCATGACCTATCTATATGCTGTCAAAATAAAGTAGAAGCTTAAACAAAAGACGCGGTAGTTTGGGTCTGTGAACCCCTCACAGTAGAAGCAGGGAAAAGGGATCCCCAACCCGTAGAACAAGGGAAAGAGAAAGGATGGACAACCTCGGGACAACTATTCTAAGCCATAAATAAATAAGGACAATGGGAAGACAAAGAAAGACATTAGGAAGTGGTGTGAGTTCCATGCACCCCTGGCATAACACCACTGAATGTCGCTCAAAGTAGTCATTGGTGGCCAAGGTGAAAGCCTATGAATCAGATGTGGGTTCCAACTTTGAGTCGAAACCAGGAAAACAAAGATGAATCATTGAAACAAAACCTAGTGCCGTCGTTGCTACCACCAGGATCCATCCCAGTGAACCTTGATGAACCAGAGGAAGGTAGGTGCCTCTTTCATTCACAGATGTGGGTGTAGGGTAATCTAATGCACTTCATGGTTGACATTAGTAGACAAAATAACCTCATCTCAATGGAGGTCATTAAGCAGTTGGCTCTACTGACAACACCGCACCCACAGTTGTACACCATAGGATGGCTCCACCATGGGAGCGATCTCTGTGTCAGCCAACAATGTCGCCTGCCCTATGGCATCAAGCCCTTCAAAGATGAGGTATTGTTTGATGTCGCCCCTCTTGAAGTTTTTTATATTCTTTTGGGACAACCTTATTTATGGAAACATTATGTTGTATATGAGTTTAGGCCTTGTAGTGTTATTATTACTTTGGATAGGAAATTGTATAGGATACCTGAGGCAGTCCCACCTACTGCCATTTCATTGATCTTTTCCAATCAATGTAGGAAGGTCATTTCTCAGATCGAGAAGTTTGTCTTCTTCATGATTAGTGCTCAAAGTGAGAGGAAGGTTGCAACCACATACATGGCCTTCGTGGTAGGTCTCTCCATGCAGCAGAAGCAAGTGGAGAAGGCCGTGACAGAATACAAAGACATATTCTCCTCACCCACTGGGGTACCTTTTCACTGTCATGTTAAGCATTGAATAGATCTAACCCTCAACACACCACTACCCAATGGGCTAGTCTATCACTGCTCTCTATCAGAAAATGGGGAAATCAAGTGCCAAATCCAAGAGCTACTTGAAAAGGGGCACACCCAACCAAGCTCATCACCTTTTGGAATCCCAATCATGTTTGTTCAGAAGAAAGACGAGACATGGCAACTCTCCATTAATTATCGGGCCCTAAATAAAATCACAGTCAGGAACCGATACCCAATTCCATGAATTGTCGATCTCCTTGACCAGCTCAAGGGGACCAAATACTTCAGTAAGATTGATTTGAAGTTCGGATAACACCAGGTCCCAATAGAGCAGACCGATGTATGGAAGATTTCCTTCACATCCAAAGAAGGTATTTTTGAATGGTTGGTCATGCCCTTTGGCTTGAAAAATTCCCCAACAACCTTCATGAGGATGATGGGTGATATCTTATGGACTTTCACCAATTATTTTTTGGTGGTGTATTTGGATGACATCCTCATCTTTAGCAAGAGTTGGGTGGAACACTTGCAACATATTCAACAGTTTCTGCACACTCTGAGGAAACACAAGTTATATGCAAAATTTGAAAAATTCTCCTTCGACATGAACATGGCCCAGTACCTAGGATACATTGTTGATGAGCATGGGGTCCATTTTGATCTAGCCAATATCCAGGTCATTCATGACTGGCCAACCCCGACCATACTCACTGAGCTTCAGAGCTTCTTAGGCCTTGCCAATTTCTATCGTAGGTTCGTGTTGGGATTCTCCCACATTGCATGCGCCCTTAGCCAAGTGACCAGAGGTGGTGGCAAGGCAAAGTTCATGTGGGGATAGTCGCAATAGAAAGTGTTTGATGATTTGAAGCAGTGCTCATAATCATCCCCGACACTCTCATTACCTGACCTACAATATCCTTTTGAGATTGAGACAGATGCTTCAGACTATGTTGTGGGTGCAGTTCTCACTTAGCATGAACATCCCGTGGCCAATAATAGCGAGACACTATCAAATATCATTTGTAAGTACCCCACTTACGACAAAGAAATGTACTCCATTGTACAATCCTGCCACTAGTGGAGGCATTACATTCTCCATAAGGAGACAGTCATCCACACTTATCATAAGCCCCTCTAGTTCATGCAGACACAAGGAAAAATTTAGAATGATCACTATCAGAAGTGGTCCACACACTTGCAACAGTTCCATATCAACATCAAGTATAAGATAGGGAGCAGCAATTACATCATTGAATGCCTCATATGACCTCCAATTGCAGCACTAACCATGGTGCTACACTCCTGTGGACATGAGACCTCTGAATGGACCCAACTCTACGAGAGATATCTTGACTTCGCCACTACCTACCATATGTTGGGCACAAACACAATTTCACTGATTTCCATATTCAGGATGGTTTTTTGTTCCATCTGGGCCATCTGTGTGTCCCATCAAGTGATTCAGTGAAGCTGATTTGGGAAGCTCACTACATTCGGGTGGTAGGACACTTCGGCATAGAAAAGAAAATGGCAGTGCTACAACAACATTTCTATTGGTTGAAACTTCAACAAGTGTTAGTAAGTATATCAAGTCTTGCATGACATGCTCCATTTCCAAACCAACCATTAAGAAACAAGGCATGTACACCCCTCTACCTACTCCCAACATGCCCTTGGAATCAATCTCGAAAGACTACATGACAAGCCTTCCCTGTCAAGTAGGGAAATGACTTTTTTTGTGTGGTTGTTGATCGATTTTCCAAGATGGTGATTATGGTCGCCTACAAGAAGAGCATCACATCATAGGCCACTACCAAGATCTTCTTCGAATGAGTGTGGGTACATTTTGCGATACCACAAACCATTGTTTTATATAGAGACAATCGGTTCATCAACACATTCCGGTCGAACCTTTGGTCACGGCTGGACACAAAGCTCACCAAATCCACTACCTTCCACCCCCAAATGGATGGCCAAATAGAGGTCGTCAATAGGATGATCATGCATATCTTTCACATGTACAATTCCAATCATTCATGCACATGGGATGAGATTCTTCCCTATTTTCAACACAGTTACAACAAAGCCATACATAGCTCAACCTACCACAGTCCCTTTCAGGTGGGGTTGGGATTTCAACCATTGGTTCTAATGGATGTTGCACTACCCCTTGCATCCACATAGGCCGAATCATCCCATGCTCAAACTGAATTTTAAAAATCCACCCGGTTCATTGATCAAATCCAACACATTCGCCAACAGGTTCGGGATATTTTGCATAAGTCCAATGCCAAGTACAAGCAGTGCCATGATCAACATTGAGTGCCACACAAGTTTCAGGTGGGAGATAAAGTTTGGTTGCACTTGTAGAAAGAACATCTTACAGGACCCCATCGGAAGCTTCATCCATTCCACTATGGACCTTACACCATCACTAATGTTGTGGGTGACAATTCTTTTGGGCTCAACATTCTCCCCTTCCTTGGCTTGCACCCAGTGTTTAATGTGGACCTCCTTTGGCCATACTTTCCACCATTATTGGACACCTCAGAGATAGCAGAACAATTGACACCGACAGATCTCAACCCTGACTGCATGAAACATGCATCCACTAAATATATCATGGACATACAGGTCAAGGGAACTCACCAACAAAAGCTTCGTCTTTATCGTGTTGTCAAAGCGAGGTAGCTCCTGCACCAAGGCAAGTGGCTCACCCGAGGCCAAATTCAACAAAAATTCCTCATCTGATGGGGTAACTCAATACAATGGATACCATTGTTTCCTAAGAGGGGAGGATTGGTCCAGGTGGATATCGGTGGCCACCCACCTATTCCAATGGGCTCACATACAGTTTTCATCTTGGCAATATTTTTTTCTAGCTTTTCGGGTCCTAAACTTCCAGGACAGTTTTGAGGCCCTAAACAACGTTTTTTGGGCTCACCATAGTCATACAATACATAGCATTAGAGTGTGTATTCCTCGGATAGACCTTTCCAACGAGATGTCGTGCGCCTGAAACGGAGATCATGTGCAAAATTTACGACCCTGGGAAGTTGATGTACCAACTTAACCCATCGAGGCCCACATGAATTTTGGCGCGTCATCTCCTAGGGTTAGGTTTTTGGATGTCTAGGGTTTTATGATTAATTATTGATGCTAAAAAGGCCTGAAGGCCTCATTGTAATGTGCTCAGGAGAATGCGTGTAGCCKCCACATCTCTTCTCAGAGATTAGCTACCACCATTCGAGCAAGATTGTTTCATTTTGCATTTTACAATTTCAGTAGATTTCTTTATTGAATAGAAGTTAAGTTYCAGTGTATCTCTGTTATTGTTCATTGTATCTCTATTTTAATGTTATAGATCTGTGTTTCATTTCATTCTACTCATAAATCTGGATCAAAAAAATCACCAACAACTTAGCAAGCTGACAATTGGGATTAGATGCCAACTAATGACTCAATTAAATGTAAAATCAAGTTTTGGGTGTAGCCAACAATTCAAGCATAGGGAAATTAGCATTGTAGTTATGAATTCTAGCAAACGTTGACACAACTAACAAGAAAAGCAAGGCATAACCATTATGTTTACAAGATTGAGATTTCTATATTAGCATATATTCTAACAATCAGCCATCAAATCAATTTTTAGTGTTGTATCTATCATTGAACAATTCTAGTAATTGGATTCCAAAATGAATTAGTGATGTGGAATTTGGATTTAATAACTAGAACAATTGAACACACCATAGACATAATAGAGACTACCCTGGAACCCCAAATGGGAAAACTAACAAAGATGGCTTCAATTTATGCTCATGAATTTATACATGTTGGAGCTTTACACTCTGACTTGGAGATTTTGTGTATTCTTACTAACTAGTGGTATTTTTCAAATTGTTTTGGCTAAAAGACAATATTTTCTCCTTGTGGACAAGATCAAACTCCTCTTCATTCTCTGATATTTGAGAAGACTTCATTCTGAGCCCCATTCTTTTGTTATTGTGTTCTTCGTCCCAAGCTTCATTTATTTTCCATATCTCTTTTGTTGTTTCTGCATCAATCAAGCATTCTTTAGTATAATATTTCCTTGGAATTCCAATCATCAAGCAATTTATTTCATCTTCGTGTGCTCAAAATGAAACCTTTGGCCTTTGGTTTCAAGTGAATTTCCAACAAATCATTGACTTCAAACTTTGCAAAGAATTAACCTTATTACAAGTTTTAGAGTTATTCAAATCCATTTCAAATCATATTCCATGCACTCCAAGTCCACCACACCTCCATGAAAAATCCTCATTCCAAGCATCCTTGTGTCAAGAACAATCCTCTTTGTAAGTGACCCCATGCTACCTAAGGCTCGACACCCTCATCCTAAGTGCCCAATGCTCCTCCTAATAGGTCAACCTTCCAAGCAAGAAACTAAACCCTCCATGTGCACATCATGAAGAATGTCATCATGACATATATGACACCAACCTCCTAAGAAAATGCATCACATAAGCATCAAGTCAAGGCATATAAATCCATGAATAATGTATCTCAAATGTATATCCATCATGGTACAACAAAGGGTAGTCAACAAACCATGCACCCCACATCACATGAAGCACCCTCAAGCATGATGTAAATACTTTCAAAGTATCCCCAAAAGATAATAGTAATATTATATGACACCAAGGTTGAGAAATGGACAAAGAAGAAGAAAACACTAAGGCTAGAAAATGTTGTTTTCAACCAATGGATAAAGTCAAGGAAATAGGATACAAAGACAAGGTTCATATTTCTTTAGGAAGAGGAGTGCAATGCAAGAGAGCATCAATAAATGAGAAGATGGAGATGGGTAAAATTCAAGTAATATACATCAATTTATCCTTGTTGAACATGAGCATTCCAAGTGTAATCTAAGTGGTGTTATACTATTGTGCATGGTGTCCATTTGTAAAGACCGTATCTTTATATATGGTTAGACCAGGGAGTATGGGAGGAGAATAATACACTTATAGGAGATTTTCTTTCTAGAGGACATATATAATAAGTTGGACACCTTTGCTTGGGGATGTGTGCCAATATTGTGAAGGAATTTTGGATAACATCCCCATGTTGTTTGTAACTCTTTATAATAGGGCCTAATTCTACCTTAAGGATGTAATCTAATTGTGTAATCGATGTTTATTTCGGTGTATTATAATTCTGAGTTATGTCACTAAGCATGTTGTTTTGATTTTCTAGTAGTGTAATTTAAGTTATTGATTTCCTTTTTCCTTGTTATGTTGTTCATAGACTTACCTCATTTCCATATGCATAATTTACTAAAAAATAGATACTCTAAAAATCAATCACAACCCTTCATTTGTCAACTCTAATTAAAATAGAGATTAATGTTACCAATGTAGAGAGTGATTTTACACTTATCGGTGTAAGGGTACTAACATATAATGTGTTTGAAACAATTATTTAATTGAAGTTTATTATGCTGAAGGTGTTTCTTTAGGAATCAACATCTCTTTGAATTGTTTGTCACTCTGACCTTTTTGACATTTACCACTTATATGCTAAACCCATCCAAACTTCCACCTATCACTTTGACTTTTTGTGTCTCTACTATTAGATTGAACCACTGTAAAGGTTCTCTACATTTATGCACCAAAGTCATCTTGGAATTTCTATCAACACAGATGTTTGGGAATTGACAGACATTTCAAAAATGAGATAAAACCAACCCTTGGATATGTATACAATTCAATGATCCTAATGACCTTATCACCAATCATTGTTTATGCAATTCAATCAAAAGTGTGGAGATATCCTAAAGTGTGTTGAATCTCCTGAAAGAATAAAAGCCCTTGAGTTTTAAGGTGTCACAGGCTACTTTGTAAATGGTGAAAAGCCTCCATCTCTAGAGATGCAAAGGAATATCATCAATCACTAGAGATATTATGTGTTATTGAGCCCCTATGTCTTGGACAATTACATTTATATTATTATGTTACTTTTCTCATTACATATTGGTTCATTATTTGTATCATTTGCCTTCTATATATACCAAATAAAGCTAGTTTTAGGGATCATCAAGATTTATTCATAAATATAAGGTGTAAAAGAGATTCCCCTTCAAAGTGGCATTCTTATGCATTCACTCTAGACCACTCCCAAGGCTTGGCATTATATATTCTTTCTATTTTTATGCTATTTGGTTTATTTGGACCATAACATTTGGTATCAAAGCAAACAATCCTTAGTTTGTTTCCTTCAAACAAATCACATTACCATTTTCATTCCAAATTTCTTTTGGATCATTGGAATTGTGTATAAATTCCAAAGTTGAAAGAGAAAAGAGATATGTATATTGGGTAAGAATTTCAAATTTTGGTTCACCATAATTTTGGAAGTATGGGTTGTACAAGTTAGGATTTTGTCTAGTCCTCAAACTAGGGTTAAACATGTAGTTTCAGTGAAACTGTCATATATGAATATTATGAGGTCCAAATGGGGTTGGAAATAAGAAAAATTGAAGTATTTCTCATAAAAAAATTGAGATTGTTTTTTGCTATGATTTCAACAGTGCGTATTGTAGAAGTTAGGTCTTTTTTTGATTACCCAAAACTTTCTTAGAGCATAAGATCTATCAAAAAGATCATATCTAAATATTGAGAGGTCCAATTGAAGTAAAATTAGTGACATTGGAAAGAGGAAAAATAATAGGGTCCTGACCTAACCCCCTTAATTAGGATGCTTTATTGATGTACAAGAATACCTTCCTTGAATAAGGCCCACTAAATAGTTAGTTAATATCCACTCATTGTAAAAAGGGTCTTCTTTATTAATAAGGCCCAAATTAGTTAGTAAGCCCTCATTATAAGTGGGACCATAGGTAGTTAAGATTATCTATTAATAGCTATACATTGAGTAGAACATTATGTAATGTTTGGTCTAGACTCGTTATTGTATTTGGAGCTCTACTCTAGGCATGTTTCCCCCTTGAAGAGGCAAGTGGACATAGCTCTCTATTTTTCAATACATTAATACAAGAGATATTTCTCAGGGTTTACCTATTTTCTCTTGCGTTCTTCTATTTTGAATTGGTATTATAATAAATTCTATATGATTTCTCTGAATTTCTTGGTATGAACATTGCAAGTGGTGTCAGATCTCTTTCTTAGGACAAAAAAAGAGAATTGTTTTTTTTTTGGCAAGATTTTTTAGGGAAAAAAGAGGACGACGGAATTCATATCAATTTATAATTTTTTATTTGCAAAATCTAAAGAAACAAGTGGTATATTTTAGTTCCGCTCATAGACAAACCCAATTTCAAAGAAATAATTATCTCAAGTGGAGTATGGGAAGTGAAGATATCATTGATTTAAACATCAATTGTTTTAGGTTTTTTTTTATGACTGTCATGAATATTTCAGAGGGAATATATTTTGATAGGGTGCCCAATTTTTTTTCAGAGCAGTGTCAATTGATGCATAGTGGCCACACCTTTTCCAAAAAGTGTCCATAATAACAATTCTAATAAATGTTGTGGGAGTTGTGATTATTTCAAAATTTTGGCCTCAAACCCTACCTTGAAAAGTAAGTAATTTTCCAGTGATTGTAGAGCTCTTTATTGGGTAAACAAACTCCTACACTTTTGAAACTTTTTTTCAGAGATGTGTTCCAACATAATTAAATAACACAGTGGTCTGTCATTCAATGGGTAAAATTGCATTTGGGGAAGAATACACATAGGAAATACAAGTTGAATCACATTGTTGGAAACCCTTGTATCCCCTATTGGTACCCCTACGAGTAGTGTCACATTGGACAATATTTGCATATATAATCTCACTTCCACATACTCTTGAGTATATAATATGTCCCCTAGGTATACCTAAAACCAAATTTATATAAATTGGTCATTCACCTTGTTGTTATAGTACACCAAGAACCAAACTTGGGGATACCACTCTCTAGTACCTAGGTAGTCAAGTAGTACGACTAAGGGAACGATTGGGCCTCCTTAGTTAATTCCCTGAGATATTAGGATGAGTACTAATGTTGGACCATAAATGTATATCAGAGAGATATAGCATCTGAAACTCCCTTTTCCTCACGACTCAGTAACCTTTTTCAGTGAACTTACACATGGTGGAGCCCTATAAACCACTTCATACCAACACCCCGAAAAATATGACCACCCACTCTACTACCAACAGGTTGGAAAACCTAGAAGATCAATACACAACTCTTAATGTCTAGCTTCAACAAATTCAGAAGTTCATAAATGGTTGGGATTACACATTGGATGAGAAGTTGGATCAAAAAAATCAACAAACCCTAGCCAACTTGGATCAGATGTTGAATGAGAAGTTGGTGCATCTACAAGTTTGAGGAATACCAAAAGAAGACCCTTGGAATGCACAACACATTGAGCCACAACATGAAGAAACATTTAACTCAAGACTATCTAGCCACTAGCAATCCCCCTTGGGTTCTCACAACCATGAACTGCCCTCAATGTATAATAAAATTTGGCACCATTTTCCTAAAGTGGACCTGAACAAGTTTGATGGTTCTGACCTATCAGGATGAGTCAACCAAATGGAATATTACTTCACCCTCCATGGAATTACTGATGACATGATGAAACTTAGGGTGGGGGTCTTTTATTGAGATTTAGAACAACAGAAATGGTGGGAATCGCATAAAAAGTCATATGTGGGATACATTGCATGGAGTCAATTCGTTAAATTTATCCATGTGTGTTTCAAGAAAGATACTCATTATTTGGGGTGGCTTACCAAGTTATGCCAAATAGGCTCAATCAAAAAATTTATCTCAACCTTTCAACAATTATCCATCTGTAAAGAAAACTTAACATATTCTTTCTATAAAAATTGTTTCATTAGTGGCCTCAAGGAGGATATTAAAGCACAAGTCAAAATGAAACATCTCGCTACCTGGTTGGTAGTGTCTTAGAGAGATCTAGAAGTAGAGATGATGATCAATGCATAAACCAAAAACTCTTTTTAATTCCCCGCTGTTATAACCCTAAATTGCACCACACATTCTTATCTGGCATCAGGCCAACTCATATCCATTCCTTGCCAAAACTATGTTGAACAAACTCTTGAAAATCCTCTTGGGTCAAGGCACACACACCCTAACCCATTACTGCACGTGTGTACACGCTGGCAGGCCCACTACAACCCGTGTGTACCTAACAAAACACAAAATAGGAAAGTTGCCGACGGGAAAAAAAGATATGGGTCAGTTAACTGAAACTCCCAGCCATGCATGGCCGAGAGTTCGTCCAAAACCCTAGCTCCATCTAGCCTATAAAAGAAGGGGTAGGGGTACTATTTGGAGGAGGAAAATTATAGCGAAGAAACTCTGCCCATTTGCCGAATCCATTGTCCCAACCCTTTAGCCTTTCCTCAAGCCTAAGGAGAATTAACACAAAGCAGTTGGAGGACAAAAGAAGAGAAGGAGCCCAGGATTAGGATCAAGGAGTGGTGGCCGGTCTCGACTTTGATTGTAAGTTGATTCATTTTGAAAATAATAAAAGAATACTTTTCCCATCCCAATGCATGAGTTATCTATGATTTGTGTAATTTATGCTTAATTTCTAACCCTCAAGTAGAAAAGTAGCACGCATGTGTGGTTGTTTATCTTGATTGCAGGTTAACTTTGGAAGGAGCAGCGCAAGCCAGCGGTCAAAATCTCAAAGGAGGATCTACACCAAACATCAGTAAAAAGATTAGTAGTGCATTTTCATGCATGTATTGTGAAAGAGGGGTTTAAGTTTTGGGTGGTAGGTTAAAAAGTGATTTCTTTACGGTCAAAATCTGCATGCAAGTCTGACCCTAGTTTGCTAGTCTGTAGGGTATTTTTCCCAACAACAGAGTTGGCGACCATACTAGGGAAGAAACTCTTTAGGGTTTCCAGATTTAGTTGAATTTTTGGGTAGTTTAAGAGATTAGATTTTCTGTTTCTTTGCCTGTCTTTTTCTGTAAGGCCTGAGCTAGCAGGGATCCTGGTTCTTTATACCAGTTTTCCCTGACTATTGCTTGACAGCAATTTTCAGGACACACAGAGGTACACGCGGCCTGCAGAAGGCCTGAACACGTGTACCCGTTCCCTAATCTCTTATAGTCCGCGTGTGAACACTAGTTGTAGAGGTTTCAGTAGCGTGTAGGAGTTCAAAGAGCTTGAGAGGTATTCCTCCTCTTCTCTGTTAGAATTATACATTCTCAGGGGGCTTTCTGGATCCTGTCTGAGTCTCGCTGGTTCATAGTCTTGTCTCAATTTGCTTTATTGCATTTTATTATTCCTTGCAATTATTTTTTTTCTTTTATGTTAGAAGAAGCATCCAAGCCTACAAGAGACCCTGGTTATCAATACCAGAGGCCTCTTCCTGGTCTAGGCTGCCTGTGTTTATTTTTTCCTTAGAGTTTATACATACACGCGGCTTGTACAAGGTCAGCCCACGTGTACACGCGCTCTGTTGTAGCTCAGCACGCGTTCGCACGCGTGTTGTTTCAGTGACAGTAGTGTGCTTGACAAGCTGCTTTTCAATCAGGGTGGGGCAGTCATCCCCTTCTGTGGTGAGAATTTTTCCTCTCAGGTGTTTGATTCTAGGGTTGAACAGTCAGTAGGTTAGGGCCTCTTACCCTTAGCCTGTTTTTTCTTAGTTGATAGTTGATAGAAAAGATAAAAAATAAAATTTTGTTTTATGGTTTTTAGACAAGTGTAAGAGTCTGTGCTTTCTTGATTGCCATTATGTGTCTTTGCTCTGATTCTTTGCGATCTGCGCTTTAAGCCAGAATTATGTTTTTTCTTGGTTTTAGGCTTGTCGGTATTTTCCCTTTGTTGCTTGATTAGCACGTAAATAAATAAAAAAAAAAAGAGAAAAAAATCTTTTCATTTTCTTCTTTGTTTGAAGCTTGTGTTTCTGCATCAATAGCTAGGGAGAAGTCTTTTTGTTCATAAGTTTTTGCAGTGCATTTAGAGAATAAGTAGCTCGTAGTCGAGCGAAATTCCTTTATGTTTGCTGCATGAAATCTTAGAAAAATTGAAAATAAAAAGAAGTCTTTCTTTGTGAAAAGTTGCTGATTTTTGCATTTAGTAAAAGTCTTTTGTTTCCAGCTTTTTTTCCATTCGTTTTTTATTTGAGTCTTTACACATCATCAGTTTCACCTTCATACCCTGTGACGTAAAAAAATCCCATAAAAGCAACGCTAATTTAAAATCTATTAGACTTTTTGTTTGTAGGGTTCACAAACTAGTTCAGGACTAGGGCCTTGGATTAGGTTGGAGAGGAAACTCTCCAAGGCCACTCAAAACCAAACATTGGAGTCTGTGATAGGGAGTGTAGAAGTCCAGTTTCATGGAAGTTATTTGGGACCCCCCTCTAACATAGGGGATAAACACAAGGTCGCATGAGGAAAGGTAGCGAAGATAACCCCTCCAAAGTCGGACCAAGCGTAGTGGAGAACACATATCGAGGGCTTGTTTTGGGATTCCATCGTTTGCATTTGCCATGGGGCTTCGTGGGTCTCGAATCTGTTCGAGGTCTTCAGTTGTCTTCCAGACCATTTTCTCTCGATACCCTTGACAAGTTTCGGGCTTGATACCCTGCTCATTGTGGTCTACCCGACTTTCGATTGTACCCGCCTGGTGACTGTTCGCGTGTTGGCAAACTAGTTGCCAATATTTTTAGGGACATACACAGGTGACTGCAGGGGTATACCACGGTACCTAGGATAGACATGGGGCCATGCTTTGCAGAGTATACCTGGAGGGTGCTTCCGTGTTTGAGTTGCACTTGCACTGGTAAGTTGCTCTAGTGTTGGTTGTTGTAACTGTTCTTCCAACTAGTTTAGTGTTTGCTTGTCTTATCTCTTAGGGGATTCTTTTTTAGTGTGTGTTACTGTTTGAAGGTGTAGAATACCTTAGCGTGTCTTGGATATTCTCACACAGTGGAGGATCCCAAGCTCCGCCGGTCATGAAGGCTTCTAGGCCTGCCACCCGTTATACTAGAGCCACCCCCGCCACCATTGAGGCGGAAGCTAGACCAACAAGGGTCTTTCGAAGCAACCGGGTTACAAACCATTGTGCCCGCACAACTCCCAAAGGAATCAACCGCCAATATTGGTTCGGTTGAAATCCCAACCACTGATACTTGGCCATTGGTCATTGTACCAATCCAATTTTATGAATGCCTGTCAGTGCCTCACACAGCTATGGAAGCAAACGTTGTTACTTCCTCTGGGAATTCTTCCATTCCCACCACCGTTGCTACCATAGGAGAAGCATCTCCTAACTTGCCGTCGTCGGTCCAGGCCACCATGGTCTCAGCCGCAACTACTTCGCACAGTGGACCGATCCCATCTATCGCGGCGGCCACAACTCCCTTTACACCTAGTGCGACAGGCTCTTCGTTCTCATACGGTATGCCTAGTTTGGGCACAAGTCCTGCACTCACTCACTCCACTTTACAAAATTTGGGTCTGGGGGCAAGGATCTCTAATGCTCCTCTGCAAGGTCAACTTGGGGGCATTCCTGTCCCTTTTAACGCTTTTCCTTACGCTAGAGGTCATATCTCTCCTTCGTCCCCTTCACTTGGTGGTCTGCATCAGCAGTCCACTGGGCATCCTGCACACACGAGTTCATTTGGAGTCGGGAGTCAAGGAACACCTGCGCACACTATGCCGGTAGGTTCGTCACCATTTGTTTGGAACGGGACATTTGGTAATAACACTTTTGCATCCACCGCTCTCCCGTCTGGGGGCACTCCCATTTTTGGACAGTCTACTCCAGCGTAGGGTACTATTCCTGCGCTGAGGGCACATATAGCAAGACTTTGGAACTCAGGACAAGGATCCGTTCCCTCCTCTGGAATTTCATTCTGGGGTAATTATTTCCACAGTCAATGGAACCCTGGACAGTCTTCTATGCCTCTCCCATCAGGATCGGCATGGGGTAATCCTTCCCAAAGTCCTTCAAACACGATGCACGCCCAACATCCTATGTCCTTTATGGTGAATCAGCCAATGATGTATCCACAGATGCAAAATCCTTACGCTGGTCAGGGCCATGGTTTCTACCAGAATCCGGGCCAGCAACCAAACTTTTTCTGGCAACCTGGTGCCAGTCAAACTCTAGGACCCTTTTTCCCAGGCTATCAGCAGCAACCCAAACTACCATTCCTGGCGACGTTACACTTGCCAGATTTGACAAGGTTGTTAAATGATCCTATTTGTCACGATCCACGTTGGCCTCCTATGCCAACGAAATTTCCTTCGGACATTCCAAAGTTTGAGGCCAAGCCTAACAAAGATCCAGGTGATCACGTGACTACTTTCCATCTTTGGTGTTCATCTAACTCATTGAAAGATGACTCCGTACAGTTGCGATTGTTTCAATGCACTCTTATCAGGAGTGCCACGAAATGGTACATAGAGCTCGATTGCTCAAGATACTCTTCTTTTGGTGAACTGGCGATGGCCTTCCTTAACCATTTCCAGTTACCCGTGAGATACGAATTTGGCACAGAGCTGCTTGCCAATTTCAAACAAACAACAACGGACCATATCTCTGATCATATCCGAGAGTGGAGACGTCAAAAGAGTCTAATAAAAGTACCAGTCCCACCAGCATTCCTGCTTGAGTGGTTCCTTAATTCTTTAGTCCCACAATTGTCCAAAGACGTCGCGACTTTAGGATTTTTCTCCGAAGAAGATGCCATCATGAGGGCTCAACAGTTTGATCTCATCTATTCTCAGTCTGGTTTATTATACAACATCCTTCCGGATGCACCACAATCGATACTAGATAAAACTAGACAGAGAGCTGGACCACATGCCGATGGTATTGTTGGTTCAGCACAAACCAAGCTCGCTGAGCAATTGACAAAATAATTGCAACAGTTATCTATACAACACTCAGTGGCTAGCCAGACTACTGCTTTGGATGCTCCTCCTACCCAAATGTCAGAAGTACACTCCATGTAGTCGACTAACCCCAAGGCCACCCAGCAGCCTGAAAGGAAGAAAAAACAACAAAAAAAGGGTAAGGGGGAGAAAAAACCCACTGATACTACTGGCGAGGGCACCACGGAAAAGCGGAAGGCGAGGTATTCATGCAACTTGTGTGCGGAAGACCACCCGACCCATCTTTGTTCTCGACTTGCAGAGGCCCAAAATTTTATCACACAGCAATAGCAAGCCGTGTTGACTAATCCCTTTCAGCATGGGCAAAATTTAACTCAAGCCTCTACAAGTGTCAAAGGGGGCAGCCAAGAAACCTGCCCTCCCCTACACAATTCCTCATCCGCAAACGTATATATGGTTAGGGGTGATGCTTTAATAATGACTAGAGCGCACGACTATAGTAAACCAAGCGCCTCTGAGAAGGGTAAATAAGTTGAGATCCCATCTCTTCCTCTACAGATCGAGAAGACGTTGGGTGAAACAATGACATGTATTCCAAAGGGTGCATTTAAGAAATCTTCTCACAACCCACATGCAAGGGCCGCCCAGAATTACTCTATGGTGGAAGATTTATCACAAACCCCTTGTGCCATGTCCACTTTGGAGGTCCTCCAAAGTTTCCCTGCTCAGAGGAAAGCCTTGTTAACTTCTTTAGGCTCTACTGAGACTTGTAACCCAAGTACCATCATGCTAGATACAACCAACTTAAAACCTCATCTGCCTTACCATGTAGCATTTCAGATAGTAGTGGCTCATCCCACGAAAACTTTTACACGCAATATCTTTTGCACGGTGGTTGACGAGGGCACCTCGACATGTGTTATGTCATTAGCATGTTGGAAGGCCATTGGCCAGCCCACTTTGTCTCCATCACCTACTCTCCTTACTGCGTTTGACGGTCGTTCTTTCCGACCACATGGCATCGTTCCTTCTTTCCCTATGCAGTTAGGAGGGAAGACCATGTGCGTCGAAGTAGAGGTAGTCAATGCCCCCTTCAACTATAACCTCTTGTTAGGTCGGAGTTGGACTTATGCTATGCAAGCTGTGGTTGCTACAGTTTTCCGAGTCTTGTTGTTTCCACATGAGGTTCAGATAGTGACCATTGATCAATTGTCCTTCTCTTGACCTGACCCAACTTTGGGGGCATCCACGGTTCCCATGATTGATAATCCTCAACCCGGTGTCATTAATGTAGGATTTGGCTTGTGCCCATCCTTGATGGGTACCTTCGATTACCCACCTCCTCATGACGATGTCAAGTTTATATCTAATCACCACAAGGATGATATTTTTCACGTTTCGTCATTCCGCACAACTTACTTTGTGGATCCATGGATTCTTCCTTCCCCATCAGCCACGATGGATGAGACAGGGCACTCTGACATGTCCATGCCCTTGTCGGTCGTTGAAGTAGCATACTCTTTAGTCCAACAAGCTTCAGCTAACCCTGATTCGACTCCTGCACAGGAGTTGGATCCACTTCTAGAGCCTATTTGGGCTTAGGGTTCTCTTGCTACCACAGATTCATTAGACTTAGTCTTGCCTTCTGACAAAGCAGTAATCGAAGCAATGACTAGTCCGGACAAACCTTGGGATGATCTTCATCACAGATCATATTTCCTCCTAGAGTTACACCGAATCGAGGCAGGGGAATTCGCTATCACCATGACGGGAGATCAGCCGTGTCCTATTAATCTCTTAGCTACACAGGAAATTTATGCTGAGGGCAATATGGTGACTATCGCCGAAACCATAACTATTAACATCTCTCGACACCCTGGTGTCGTGGAGAATGTCTTCATCGGAGCGGATTGCTCCCCTGAAGAGGTTCAAATTTACACAGATCTTTTCAAAGAATTCCGCGACGTTTTCGCCTAGTCTTATGAGGAAATGCCAGGTATCGATCCAAAAATAGTTGAACATGAAATCACAACGTATCCTGATGCCAAGCCTGTTCGACAAAAACTTCGTCTAGTCAATCCTAAGAAAGCAGTAGCCATTAAGCTTGAGGTTGAGAAATTGCTCAAGGCAGCTTTCATTTATCCTATTCATTTGACTCAATGGGTGTCAAACCCCGTGCCGATCAATAGAAAACAAGGCATGATTCGTGTGTGTACCGATTTCCGTGATTTGAACAAGGCATGTCCAAAAGATAATTTTCCAACCCCATTCATTGACCAGATCATTGATGAATGTGCCAGTTGTGAAGCCTTTTCATTCATGGATGGTTTTTCGGGCTATAATCAAATCCAAATCAAACCTGAGGACCAACACAAAACGACATTCATTTGTCCGTGGGGTACATTCGCCTATCGTAAGATGCCTTTAGGCCTCAAGAATGATGGAGACACTTTCCAGCGGGCCATGTCTTTTGCGTTCCACGACCTTAAACATATAGTCGAGGCCTATCTAGATGATTTAGCATCACGCTCTCGTAAGCGAAAGGATCATCCTATGCACCTCAGACTAATCTTCGAATGTCATTGCTACTTCAAGATTTGCTTGAATCCCAACAAGTGCATCTTTTGCGTCACGTCGGGATGTTTGTTAGGTTTCATCGCAACAACAACAGGGATCATGGTGGATTCTCTTAAGGTGGAGGCAATAATCCAGTTCCCCCCCCCCCACGCACAATCTTACAACTTCAAAGTCTTCAAGGCAAGGCGAACTTCTTACAACGCTTCATCGCCAACTATGCCAAAATCACCAAGGGATTTATGCGTTTACTTAAGAAAGATGTTCCCTTTTTCTGGGACGAAGCCGCTCAACGCTCTTTCGATGCATTAAAACACGCCCTCACAACCGCACCTCTGCTACAGCCACCTAATTATAACAAAGATTTCTTCTTATATCTGGCTGCTGCAGAGTCAACTATAGGCATGGTTTTAGTCCAGGAAGATGATTCGTTTTCAGAATACATGATCTATTACCTGAGCCGAGGCCTCGTAGGACCGGAACTTAATTATTCCCATCTTGAAAAACTTGCGTTGGCAACAGTTCATGCTGTTCAACAGTTCCGTCACTATGTTATGTTTCGCAAGACCTCCGTCATCGTTGTCGTGAATCCATTCCAGTACATGTTGACACGACCAGTTATAGGTGGAAAAATCAGTAGATGGATGGTCATCCTCCAATAATTTGACTTAGACTTCGTTTCAGCAAAGTCCAAGAAGTCATTGGTCTTCGCAGAACTTATTTCGGAGCTTCCGGTTGAGTCAGGTGATGTTGTGCCTGAGGACTCGCCTATCCCGGGGGATATGTTTTTGATTCAATCTTCAGACCCCTGGTACAGAGATATACTTATCTATCTCCAGACTTTGAAGTGCCCCACCTCTGCTTCTCGTGATGAGCATCGGCGGATACGCCATCAGGCTAAGAACTATCTCATACTCGATGATACGTTGTATCAAAGAGGTGTAGACTACATCTTGCGTCGATGTCTCACTGATGAGGAGGCCGTCATAGTGCTCAACGATTGTCATACTGGAGCTTGTGGCGGTCATTTATTTGGTTTGGCAACAACCCAAAAGATTTTACGAGCAGGTTACTTCTGGCCCACACTTATCAAGGATTGTATCGAGTCAGTCAAGAAGTGCCATCCATGCCAAATCTTCTCTCAGAAGATGAGGGCACATCCAGCTCCCATGTTTCCCGTCATCACAGTTGATCCCTTCACTAAGTGGGGGATTGATTACACTACATGCAACCCCCCGTCAGCAAGGGGGCACCGCTATATCATCGTAGCTGTTGACTACTTCACTAAGTGGGTTGAAGCTATGCCAATGTTTAAAGATGATGGAGAGACCGCAGCTCTCTTCTTATTCAACTAGATTATAGCAAGGTTCGATGTCCTGAGAGAGATTGTCACTGACCATCGAAGTCACTTTCAGAATCAAATGATGTCCGAATTAACATCAAATCTTGGGTTACGGAAAGAACATTCATCACCTTACTACCCCCAAGCCAATGGGCAGGTGGAAGCTGTAAACAAAACTCTTAAGACGATTCTACAACGAACTATCAACTCAGCCAAGTCAAACTGATATTTGATGTTATACTCGGCATTATGGGCTTACCGAACATCAGTTAAGACTGCAACTGGTTCCTCACCTTTCCAACTTGTTTACAGGCTAGAGGGTAATGGGTTAGGGCGCGTGTGCCTTGACCCAAGAGGATTTTCAAGAGTTTGTTCAGCATAGTTTTGGAAAGGAATGGATATGAGTTGGCCTTATGCCAGGTAAGCATGTGTGGTGCAATTTAGGGTTATAACACCTGCACCTTACCTCCCTAAGTTAATTCCCCAAGAACAACCCCTACTCATCCCTTGAAAGTACAAATGTTGTCTCCAACACAAATGGAAGGTTGCTAAAGACAAGGACTCTACTATAATTGTGATGAAAAATATAATCTAGGTCATAGGTGTAAAGAACATAACATGTTCCAAATCGATATGACCACTTCAGATTTGATAGAAGACATAAATATAGAAGAGACTTTGGATTTACCAGTTGAAGACACCAATCCTACTACTTAGGAACTATTGAACCTCAATTACTTTAGGAAGAACCCATAATCTCCCTACATGCATTATTGGGTATTTTGACTCCACAAACCTTGAAACTAATAGGATACATCAAGCACCAAAAATTCGTAGTCTTGGTCGAAAATGGAAGTACTCACTATTTCATTCACAAGCAAGTGGCAAAAGAAATCCATTGTTATGTCCACCCAATGCACAAATTCCAAAATATGATTGCCAATGGAGGTATGTTGAAATGTGGGGGAAGATGTGAAAATGTCAGACTCTAGATGTGAGACTATTAGCTAAAAACCCATCTATTTTCCATCAATATGGGTGGTTGTGATATAGTATTGGGAGTAGAATGGATACACACTTTGGGACTGGTGACCATGGATTTCAAGGAACTATATACAATTTTCACTAAAGAGGGTCATCTACACACCCTTTGAGGGATTAAGGCAAGCCCACGTGAAATAGTCAGTTCTCATCATATGGATAAGTTACTAAAGAAAGGCGACTTTGGCATTATTTTCCAATTGAATTCCATTCATGTGATGGAAATTCTGACACAAGAAATCCACCCAGACTTGCAATCGATCCTCAAAAAACATCATCAGGTCTTTGAGACACGAAATGATTTACCCCCTTCTCATGGAGAGCATGACCATGATATCCTCCTGATTCTAGGAAGTCAACCACCAAATGTATGCCCTTATCAACACCCTTTTGCACAAAAGAATAAAATATAAAAGATCATTCATGAACTGTTGGAGGTGGGGGTCATACACCCCAGTACAATCCCTTACTCATCACCAATATTCATGGTGTTAAATAAGGAAGGAACTTGATGCATGTGTCCTGATTTTAGGGCTTTCAATAAGTTGGATCAAAGACAAATTTCACATCCCAACTATTGATGATCTCCCAAATCAAGATGAAAGAGGTAGACATCCCTAAGACAACATTTAGGACACACAGAGGTCATTATTAGTTTTTAGTGATGTCTTTTGATCTTTGTAAAGCTCCATCCACTTTTCAAAGCCTCGTGAAAAATATTTGCAAACCCTTCAAATGTAATTTTGTGTCGATATTCTTCGATGATATCTTGATCCAAAGTAAAACATTGGAATCACACATTCAGCATGTTGATAAATCCTTGCAACTCTTGTGAGACAACCAATTATCCTTGAAGCACTCTAAATTTTCTTTTCGGGCTCCTGAGGTTGAATATTTGGGTCACATTATAAGTCAGGATGGAGTATGGGTCGATCCCAATAAATTGGTTGCTATGTAATATTGGCCTTGTCCCAAACATTGAAGTGCTTGCGTGGATTCTTAGGAATTACAGGCTACTACAGGTAATTTGTGAAAAAATATGGCAAAATTGCAACTCCCCTAAATTGATTTCTTAAAAATAATTCCTTTGCCTAAAGCGGGGTAGTAAAATAGGCCTTTGTTTCTTTAAAGGATTCCATGTGCACTACTCTAGTATTAGCGGTGCCTGATTTTACTAAGACTTTTGTCTTGGAATGTGATGCCTTAGGAAAATGTCTCAAAGCAATCTTGATGCAAGAAGGATTCCCCTTAGCATTCACCATTAAGTAGTTGTGTGATTGCAATTTCGGAAAATCCACATATGATAAGGAAATGATGGTTATCCTTCATGCAATGGAGACTTGGAATCCATATCTCACAGAGAGGCATTTCTAGATCAAGACTGACCATCATAGTCTGAAGTGCTTCCTCGAACAAGGGTTGTCTTCACTAGAAAAACATAAGTGGATGACCAAGATGGTGGGGTATGATTATTAGATCATATATAATAAGGATAAATAAAATATTGTGGATGATGCTTTATCCAAACAATTTGAGGAAGATGGATCACTCCTTGACTTATCCTTACCAAGTCTACGATGGCTTGAGGAAGCCCATAGAGAATGACTAGGAAACAATACTTTAAGGCAACTCATCCAACGACTTCAAGAATATCCCAACCTACCTAAAGGTTATACATGGAAACAAGATACATTGTAGTATAAAGGGCACATTGTTCTAGAAAAACATTTGACCTTAAAACAATGAATATTAGAGGATCTACATTCATCACTGATAGTAGGTCACTCTAACTTTCATAAAACCTATGAAAGAACTAAGAACTCATTCTTCTGGGAAGGAATGAAAATAGATATCTAGGATTTTGTAGCATATTGTGACACTTTCCAAAGAAACAAAGGTGAGATGGTGAATATGCCAAGGGCATTACAACCACTGCAAATCCCACCATAGATCTAGACTGGCATCTCAATGGAATTTATCATGGGACTCCCAAAAGAGGGTAACAAATCAATCATCATCGTGGTTGTCTAATTTTTTTCAAAAGATACTCAATTTTGTGCCCTAGATCATATCTCCATTCCTTCCTCGGTTACCTAGGCCTTCATGGACCAAATATTTAAGCTACGTGACATGCCCACTTCCATTGTCTTGGATTGGGACCCCACATTCACCAACAAATTTTGGAAGGAGTTATTTAAACTTGAAGGTACACAGTTGAATATGAGCACTACATGTATCATCCCCAAACCGATGCCCAAAGATAAGTGGTAAATAAGTGCTTAGAAAATTATTTTAGATGCTTTGCTTATGAAAATCTGCACTAATGGGAACAATGGCTTCCCATTTCATAATGGTGGTACAATATGTCCTATCATGGTGCTACCAAAATGACACCATATGAAGCTATTTATGGCCAAAACCCCCTGACAGTGGCATTTTTTTATCACATATAGTCATCAAGGGACGCAGGTCACAGCCATTAGCACAAAGCAACACATAGAGCGGTCTAATATGGACTCAAATCAAGCGAGCGAGCAATTTCAGTTTTCAATGGAGGAGATTCCATTCAAAGTTCAGATTTGTGGCCCGCGGGTGATCGGCATTATAAAGTTGCATGAAGTTTAACGTCAGACAGAGGTCTGAAGTTGAAGATCGAATGTCATGTGTCCTTCCTCAGTGGACGGGCACGATCTATTTCGGATTCAGGTTTCAGGATTACGGGTGTTTCTCCCTTCAGATTTCTCCGAAGCTCAAAGTCCTTGTTGTGCCTCTTTTTTCAACCTAAATGAGCAAAACAGAGGTGCTTACAAGCTTACTTGGGTTAGCTAAGCAAGACAATTGTAAAGGAAAGGGTTAGGGAAAGAAATATAAAAGAACAAACTAAGAAATAAACTAAGAAATAAAAGAACAACTAAACTATTGAGCATAAGGACATAACAACAAAAAACCAATAAGACTCATGTCACCAATGGCAAGGATTATATTAGTGAAAGAAAACACCAAGAAGAAAGAGGACTATGGGTCCCTTCTTCCTCCAAGGGAGGGCTCTTGGACCCCCACAACTAAGCTCTTCTTACAACTTTGAATGAAATGGTGAAAGAATCCCAAGCTAATCCACTCAAGAATTGAGATGGATTGCTCAATGTAATGGTGCTAGTATACTCTTGATGAGAATAGAGGATTCCTCAATAGAACAGCAGCAGCATAACTTTGCTAATGAATTCCTTGAAAATGAAGTGCACCCATGGCCTTGTTTTATAGCACCTCTTTGAGGTATTGTGCAACCAGCTTGTAGTGTGAAAAGAATCTATTTAGGGCATTTTTAGGTCTTTGACCAGCTACCCAGTTGGATTGAACCGAGATTTGGGTGTCAAATCAACTTGGAAGGTGAACCAGAAGTGGGTGGGAGGCCGACCAATCTCATAAATGCACCGTTCTCATATGTGCACGGCTTTTAGCAACCACAGTTGCACATCGTGCACGTGTGCACTTTTCCTGTGTTTCTAGATTGCGCATGTGTGTGTGCGCCCTGTGTAGTCATAGTGCACCTTAATTTTATCACTGGGTGTATAGTTTTGGACCTTTTGGAAATTATTTTGTGGTAATTTTGGTCCATGGGTGACCTCATAACTGTTTGACAATGCTGGATTTCTATAACCATTTGTGGACAAAATTTCAGTGATAACAGATGCCCCCTGATGGATGAGGTTAGGAGCATACGTATAGCCGAAATTCATCAATGTTTCTACTGTTGAGAGTGTTGTTGTAAGAGAGAGA
>JASDQU010014769.1:229504-244900 GCA_032191745.1 Picea mariana | reverse complement strand
AATAAGACTCATGTCACCAATGGCAAGGATTATATTAGTGAAAGAAAACACCAAGAAGAAAGAGGACTATGGGTCCCTTCTTCCTCCAAGGGAGGGCTCTTGGACCCCCACAACTAAGCTCTTCTTACAACTTTGAATGAAATGGTGAAAGAATCCCAAGCTAATCCACTCAAGAATTGAGATGGATTGCTCAATGTAATGGTGCTAGTATACTCTTGATGAGAATAGAGGATTCCTCAATAGAACAGCAGCAGCATAACTTTGCTAATGAATTCCTTGAAAATGAAGTGCACCCATGGCCTTGTTTTATAGCACCTCTTTGAGGTATTGTGCAACCAGCTTGTAGTGTGAAAAGAATCTATTTAGGGCATTTTTAGGTCTTTGACCAGCTACCCAGTTGGATTGAACCGAGATTTGGGTGTCAAATCAACTTGGAAGGTGAACCAGAAGTGGGTGGGAGGCCGACCAATCTCATAAATGCACCGTTCTCATATGTGCACGGCTTTTAGCAACCACAGTTGCACATCGTGCACGTGTGCACTTTTCCTGTGTTTCTAGATTGCGCATGTGTGTGTGCGCCCTGTGTAGTCATAGTGCACCTTAATTTTATCACTGGGTGTATAGTTTTGGACCTTTTGGAAATTATTTTGTGGTAATTTTGGTCCATGGGTGACCTCATAACTGTTTGACAATGCTGGATTTCTATAACCATTTGTGGACAAAATTTCAGTGATAACAGATGCCCCCTGATGGATGAGGTTAGGAGCATACGTATAGCCGAAATTCATCAATGTTTCTACTGTTGAGAGTGTTGTTGTAAGAGAGAGAGATAGTGACAGTATCAAGAGTGACCTTTTGGAGGGAGAAGGGAACCTGTAGAACCCAACCTTCCATAAGGTGTGTAAAAATAAATTGTGTACAAACGAGGCAGGCATGCCCCATTCTCGTGTCATGTAAATCAAAAAATAATGGTGTTGTATAGTAACTAAAATGGTGTGTTGATGTAGACAACTACAACGCCCTCGGTGGCGGTCGTGATAAAGGTAGAAGACAATTCTGCAGAGGAACATACTCTTGAACAGTAGGCAGTGACACCTATAAGAAGTATCACAGATTCGGTAGGCATTGATAGCCCAACCAAGTTCAGAGGTCTTCAACAAATATAAAAAATAACTGCAATAGTCGCAAAGTAAGACCCACCATAACATGAGAAGTGTTGAATTCGAATGTTACAGGGGTCAACAACAGAAGGGAGCAATTGTGGTTCTCCCTGTGCCATCTGAGACCTCTCATTGCAAAGGAAATGAGAGTCAAGATACTGTCGTCCTTCTGGAAACTGTGTTGAAGTCGACAAAAGGGGGATGCGACTCCAAGAATAAAAGTGCTTCTTGAAATATACTAGGTGAGGTTAGGAACTGGAGGAGGTACATGGACGAAATAAATATGTATGACGACTCAAGACTTCCCTTGGTTGGGGGTATATGCGAAGTATAAGTGGTCGCAACCATTCAACTAGGTCGAATGTCAGGGGGACAACAAGATGTGGGATAAGTTGTGCCATAGGTGGGACAAAGTGGAAAAACTCAGAGAGCAGAGGTAAGTGGCCTGTGGGATACTCGGAGTATATGGACGATGTCAATAGGAGTAGATGATAAACAGTGCCCCAACCAAGGGTGACATGGGTTGTGTTTTTCGAAAAAAAGGGAAGAAGGTCGTCAAAGGGGACAAAAAAAGATATGTAAATGCTAGAAACGAGGGATTTTTACAATATATAAAGAATAATTTGGGATGAGTGTACAAATACAGAAACGGGTGCCCCAGTGCAATATGGTTGAGCCAGTGAGGGCACAATGCATTTGGAGAACTGGTGGAGGTTGGGGGCCCCATCGGTGGGTTTCTGTATGAGGTATATGGGATGAAGGGAAATTTGTGGAGGGGAAAACTGATTGTGGATGAAATGGTGGGTTAATGATATTGCAGAGGTGCAGTCAAAATAAAACCACGAAGAGATATCCTGGGAGTCCATTGGGAAAGCTAGAAAAATGAGGAGAAAGAGTATGTGGCTGATTCACGACATGATGTAAGACTATCAGGACTCCCATCCCTAAAGGGTTGAAAAACAACATGAGTGTCAAAGTGCCAAAGGGTGCTATGAATGGAACAACTCATGTGGGGGAGAGTAAAACATTACCTAAAATGCAATGGAGGTGTCGGTACTGCAGAGCCGGAGATGGGGATCCTAAAGGCAACTTTCAGAGGGTGTGACTGGAGATGCAATTGAGATTCAGAGGGAATGATTACATGCCAGTGTTGATTATATACCTAAAGGGTTTGCGTTGATGTATGATGACCAAGTACCTGCACACATGAAAACCAAATACTTGACGTGAACAATATCTGAAGAGAATCGAACATACAAGCATTTATTTGATAATTTTGAACATGAGCATGTGTACCTGGATGGGGTATGAAAAAATGGTGCCCCGGGGGCTAAAAATAAAAAATGGCCCGGGGACTGTCTTGATGTAGATGACAGGATGCTGATCTCGTGGCTAAAGATGGATCGAAAAATGGACACCCGAAGCTCTCGAAATGGTGTTTGGAAGTTGGGCGGAAAGGCCTATATATAGTTGTAGGGCCCACATTGCCACCTCATTTGTACTTGTTGTCAGAGTGACTATACGAGAGGTATTCAGAGGAAATTTGGAGATTCTGGGAGAACTAGGCAGCCGATTCATGACCAGCGAACTTCAGGTTAGTAGTCTTATCGTCCTGCATAGACATGTGTGATTGAGATCGTGAAAGTTCGTGCAGACGTAGATAGTGCCCTGTTTTTTGTTAACTATTACATGGTTGGAAACCCATGAGGTATAGGAAATGGGGTAGATGAACCCAGCCGTGCATAATTTTTCAATCTCGGCTTTAATGGCCACTGCTTTGGATGGGTGTAGCGGTCGTTGTTTTTACGAACTGGTGTGATGTCAGGCCAGGTGTCGATGCGATGTTCGACAATAGAGGGATCAAGGCCAGGCATCTCTGTGTATGACCAGGAAAAAATATACCGATATTCTTGGAAGAGGGATTTATATGTGTTGATTTCTTGAGGAGTGCATGTGGCGCAAATGGTGATTTCCTCAACGACTCCATTTTTTATGGAAATATCGATTTTGATGGTCGGGGAAATGTTGGCCATGTTGCCTTTTTCAAAAGCATTAGGGGCAGGAATGGGTTTGTTGAACCAATCGATATGCCCTAATGGGATAAAATCCTTGGTTTCAACTGTGTATATGGGGTGTTGGTTAGGAGGCGTGGAGGCTTCATGTGGAAGGAAGAGCGTTCTGTGGTGTAGCGCATACCATGGTTAGTCGGGGGTATTTAAATCTTCGAGTATGTCCTCGTCACAGTGGAATTGGCAGGAATACAAGGGATCGTAAAGAGTGATATCGATGACTGTCACCGTGTGGTTCTCCTGTGGTGATGAAGAAGTAGGTGGAATGACACAATGAGATTGTGATGGTTCGCTCGACATAAACCAAATATCGAGGTACTAAGGAGTTCCAGTGGTAGTTGGATGTAAAATTTTCATAGGGAAATGAATGGGAGAATTGGGGGGATTTGGGGGTAAATCCTCGGATAAGACATCCAAGAACCATAGAGGAATAGGGAGTGTCTCTAGTTCAGGAGAAATGATATGAAGAATCTCGAGTGGTGAGGTAAGGTGAACCATCGATTCTGTAGGGGGCATAGGGGTTTGAATCAGGGTCATTTGGTGTTGCCTGTATTCAATGATCATAGGACATTGATATGTAAAATGATCTAAGGATTCACATAGAGAGAAAGGGCATCTCATATGTTCATTGACTGAAGTCATGACATAATGGATGTCAGTGATGTTTGGTAGGGATGATGTAGCTGGATTGGGTTTGTGCTGGAAGCTTTGGCGTACTGCGACTAATGTCTGCCGGAAGTGAGGTAGTGTTGGGCAATGGTCTGTATAATGGCCGTATTCTGAACATATAGCACAAGCAAATTTGGTTCGCATCCCTTTTCTACTTGATTTAGGGGAGGTAGCGGTAGTACTTGCTACAGTGGCGGGTGGTGATGGTGTTTAATTGAGTGGAATTAGGTTACGTAACTCGGGTAGAGATGGGCATTTGTTGATTGGGTGTCCATCTTTATCAAATAGCTCGCAAGGAGGTTGGATGCGTGGGGGAAGTGGAGTTGTGGGCTCCTTCTTCTTTCGCCTGCCCCCAGCTGTGGAAAGGAGGTTAGTGAGTGCGGGTGTAGAGGGTATGGTGGGAGTGAGTATGGGAATTTTCATTGGGATTCCTTCCGTTTGGGGCGGAAGGGATGGTTGAGGAACCATCTCTAGTGGATGTAAATACCAAACTGGAATTTCCAACACCATATTAGGGAGGGTAAGTGTTGTGGCTACTTGGAAAGATTGTACGCCAGGTGGAGGGTAGAAGAAGGGGATTTGAGTAATGGCTTGGGGAACTGTCTCCCAAATTGGGATATGGCTTTGGGGAGAGGTGAAATCGTGAACTGGTGGAGTCGACGAGTTCAAAGGAGGCTCATGAGGGGGGAGCTCTGTGACTAGTGGGACGTCAGATATGATAGAAGCCTCCCTAGGAGGAAGGGCATCCTCTATGTCAGTTTCGTTGGATGATATGACGCATACTTGATTGGAAGGATGAAGGAGCGATGGTGCACCATGGTAAGTTCCTAACAATGATTGGTCTTTGAAAATTCTGGGACCCATTTCAATGAGTGGGTATGCGTCATGACTCATGTGGATGAGAGGGAGAATGTTATCGATGTTGGCAGAAGGGGTAGGCTTGTAATGTGAAACTTGGTCAATGGTAATGATCTTCCCATTATGGGGGAACATCATTGTTTGAAAGATGAAAGAGGCGACTGCCTTCATAGCGTACATGTAGCTACGACCGAACAAGATATTATAATCGAGTGGGGCATCGATAACTTCAATGTCGATGAGAATGGTCTTGCCCCCGAGTTCTACAGGGACATTTTGGAAGATCCCTTCAGGAGAAGATGGTCGTTCGTCATAAGATCTTAAGGTAATGGCAGAGGGTATGAGTTTGGGGGAACCAAGTTTCTGCCATACAAACTTGGACATAATGCATGTGGATGCACCTTCATCGACGATGCAATGATGAACTGTAATGTTCTAAATTTTTACTGGGATTTGAAGAGTGATTAGAGCGGGAAGACGAGGTTCTCTGCTGTCGAGATCAAATGTGATGAGTTGAGTATTCGCGGGGTTGACTGCCCCCAAGGTGGAAAGTAATGATTTCTGTTGAGTGGGACAAGTTTGAAGGACTTCTAAGACTGACATGGGAGCCAGGGATTGTGCTAAGTCATCGACCAAACTGTAATTATGAGTCGCCCTAGCCTGTGGGTTGTGGACATTCCTGCGCAATGGGATGCGAGGGATGTGAAGAGGTGTTTCGGTGTTAGGGCGAGGAATCACCAATGGGGGTCCCGTTGGTGCTAGGATTGTTTCTGGTGGAATGGGAGGAGACTCAGTAGGTGCATGGTATTGACAACTTTGTGTTTGCAGAAGGATTTCTTCCTCACTGGTGAGGAGGATAGTACAATCTGCGGGATTGTTTGGATTGAGGTATTGTCCTAACTGTGGTGGGGTAGGTTGCATGTCCTGTTGGGTGTTCATCACACCCTGGTGTGGAATGGGGTTTTGCAGCACGGATGGGGGTGGTTGTTGCATGTATTGTTGTGGGGCCTGCTGAGGGGCAGGTGGTGCTGGAGAGTGTGGTACACTTCTTGAGTCTTTCATCTGTTTAAAATCAGCGATTTGGGGACAATGATGAGTATAATGACTGAAATCACCGCAAAGGGCACAAGGGAAGGTGGTTCTAATAGCATAGTTATTTATCCCTTGACGCCTGTTGTTATTTCCCCTCTGGGGGTTCTGATTCCCTTGATTCTGGTTTCCCTAGTAGGTTGGTTTTGTTGGGGGTGATTCCCGCCTTGACCAGGGTTGCTATTGTTCCTATTTTTTCCTTTCTTTTTGGCATTATTCGACTGAGGGGTTAGATTTTCCGTATTCAGCTGTTCAAAATTTTGATATTGTTGAAGAGGAGAGGGTTGAACAAAATTCACCCCACCGTGAGGGTGTGGGGGAGCCATGGCCTATGGAGGACCAGGGAATGGAAAGTACGGATTCTGTGGGAGTTGTGATCCGTAAGGTACATAGGAAGGCATGGCGCTTTTGCTAGTACTTAGAGTATAAGATGAGGTAGAGGGAGTACCAGAACTTGTTTGGATAGGTGGGTGTATTGGGGGTGTCGGCGGTGGCCCACTGATGGGTGGAGGAATAGCAACAGGGTATGGTTGTTGATAAGGGGGTGGGGGGTAATAAGAGGTTCCCCCATATGCCGACAGATATTGAGGTGTGCCATACATTGGTGGTTGTTGGGGTTGTGGTGCGTGGTGCGTGGTATTACCAATCAATCTGTTTGCTGAGTGAGGCATCCTGGGTTTGTCTTGACCGAATGGCACGGGTTTTGGGAGACCAAGAAGTATTGTGTATAAGTACCTTGATTGTGAATAGATGAGGTCATATTGTTGAGACTTACCGATGGCTTCTTCTTTTGATTGAGGGAAGGTGGAAGCTACATCTTTACCGAGGAGAGAGACAAGTGATCTGAGAAATCAGTCAAGACACTGTTGTTTGGTGGTTTCGGCTTTGCACAAACTACATCATCTACGCCACTTGTGAATGTGATCAGCGATATGTGTGGCTGAGGTTTGTTTAAAATTAGAGAGTAGTTCAAGACCATTGTCATGGCGGATTGGTAATTGGAAGAAGGTCAAAAATGCTTTGGCCAAGGACTCGAAATTCGCATGGGACCCCGATTTTTCATCTACATAGAATTTGGCTGATGGGCCAGTGAGTGTGCGTTGAAATAATCGTAATCGAATGGAATCATCCATAATGTTTTTGGAAGAGCACCATAAGTGGAAATTCATGACATGGTTGGCAAGGTCATCCCCTACCTTTCCTTCAAACTTGGGAATGTCTGAAGGTAGTTTGGTAGGCATTGCAGGCCATGTGGGGTCATGCAATATAGGATCATTTGTGAGTTTGCTTAAATCTGATATGTTAAGAGAGGACAAATATGGCATATAGAGTGGTGGCGGAGGATTAGTTCCAGCCATGGTGTGAGTGTTCTGTGAACCTGACCTTGGAGGGGGGATAGGTGGGTTGAGACTCTCCCCTTGAGAGGAAGTTGGCCCCCCGCTTCCATGTAATGGAGAGAGAGTGGACGGTGGACCTTGGGAAGTGGACCCAAGTAATGTGGAACCAAGCAAAGCTGATCCTAGGACAGTGGTGTCAGGCTGCTAAATTGAAGCTTTTAAGTGACCTGAAACGCTAAATTGTCAAACCAGGGTTGGTAAACTTTGAGTTGATACACAGTATGTGCAGGTAAGGCTTTAGTCTCTATCTGAATGTTATCCTTAGAATAAAACACACACTTATTCTGAGAACTTGAATCTTAATGACTATCTCGAAGCTTAGCATTTCCTATTTAAGTCATCAACAGAAACAGTCTTGTGCTCAAATGATGGTACTGCTATTCTTATTCAAAAGTGTGGTTCCACAAGATTATTTTACCTCTATGTCCTATCATCTACCATCATCATTTCTATTCAAGTCATGACACAAAGAGTATTTCAAAAATGCATTCAATCTGGTCATCAAAATGAATCTAAAGTTGTCTACAGGAAAACAAAGTACTTTCCTACTTACTGGTACCAGGAGCTCCCCTTTGATTTAACTGTAATCTAACTGTTCTAAGTAAGCAGGATAACTAACTTTTTAGCAAAGCAAAGTTCATGCCAATTCTGAGTTGTGTTCAAATAAAAAACTGGAAGCCAAACAAACCACACTCATACTCTAAACCCTACAGGCATCAGTTATGCATTCAATACTCAGCAACGTCAAAGATAATAGTACGCTGGAACGATTCAGTTGAGAAATAAATGGACACAACTTTTGAACAAGTCAATTCTGAAACTTTAAACTATCGTGTAAGCAAACACTAACACACTACAATGAACTAAAGCTATGATAAACTAAAGATAAATCTATGAACGTTAAGCTACCTCGTATGCAAGTTCTAAAACACTGAAATGAACTAAAGCTATGACAACATAAAACTAAATCTATTGACAGAATAAAGCAGTGGCTTGCACCGGTTTGGCGGGCCCAACCAAACGGCACAAACGCTGGAAGTAATAACCAGCACCGACTAGATCATTCTATGCAAACATTGTATAATCTTTACGCTCCATTAACTTAAAAGAGAATGCTTTAAATCGTATATCAGTCGAATACCATAACGCAACAGCAGTCTTTATTCAAAAACATAAGTTCACGGCATAACATAGTCCAACCCGGTCTCAGAAGTGATCTCGGGTTTATATATATAAATCCAACTGTACATAACAGTCGAAAACAAAGATGCATAAAAAAAAACGGATCCCCGATCCGAGAATAGTCTTGGAATCAAGTTTTAAAACGTATTTCACATCTTCGTGACACATAGTGTCACGAAGTGTGAATGATGAAGAATCATGACCCAGTTCTATCATGATGCCTTCAAGCACCCTATGGCGATGACTCCAGTTGTCATGCGAATCTCTCTATCTCCCATTCGAACCATAACGCACACCATAACGCACAGATCTCGAGTGGCTCCATTGGTACCTCCACGGGTACGAGTTGGTACCTGGTACCGGCATCCTGTTCCAAAAATAGAAGTGGTACCTAATCCAAGCGATATTAGTTCCAATACGAATTTAAAGCATTAAAGTGCATAAAAATAGCTTGAAATGCAAAGATACCTTAGGTAACCCCATTGAATGGTCGGGATATGTCAATTATGTCAAAACAAGGCCAAAAGGGTGGTACTGGTATATAAATGGAGGTCTGTGGCATATAATGTGGGCAAAAACATGATCAAAAGCGGGGACCAACATACCCCCACACTGAAGTCCTTGCCTGTCCTCAGGCAACAAAAATCAAAACTGGTAGCCATCAAAGGGTTGCAGCGGCTGCAACTAGCATCTGTAGCCTCTCCTGCTTCTTCAGATTCCTAATTTCTCTCTTAAGGACCCTGTTGATTATAACATGCTTCCTAGCAATCCTCTGAAGTTGTCTGTTCCTTTTGAAAATATCCTTATTCCTCTGCTTTAGCCTTTCAACTTTGGATAGGAGGTGAGTTACCCTGAGCTTCAACAGTTCTTTTTTGGTTTTAATATGTCTGTCCAGTACATTGTACTCATGCAACTTCTCCTTCAATCTGCTATTCTTGCTCTCTAGTTTCGCCACCATGGGTTTCAAGGGCCGACTGGAGGAAATATCACAGTGGGTTTCAACTGTTTGACCTTGCCCTGGCTGCGGTGAGGGGCTAGATGCATGCGTGAGATCTTCGGGACTTTGAGCAGGGGTGTGAAATCTATCAGAATTATGGTCGAAACTGAATTCAGGAGTGAATGCATCTGGGCTACGTTCATAAGTATCAGCTGGGTCAAAATTACGATATGGGTTGAGTTCATAGTTGTCAATTGGATCTAGATGAGTTGGGCTGAGTGTAGAAGTGTCAACTAGATGGGGTTCAGGGGTGAGCTCTCTTGGCATCTGAACGGGGTACCGGTTGGTACTTGAACGGATTTATTCTGCACATTTCCCTTGGGTGTAGTAGCCTGCCGATTGGTTCTACGGTTTTTTTGAATGAGTTGGGACAAAGTCCAGGTCATCTCAGATGGCTCCGGGGCCTCCTCATGACCATCTATACTTTCCAATATTTCTTGTGTGGGGTAACTGGGTACCGAGTTGTCCATTCCCGACAACACGCTTTTACATTTTCTCTTCGGGTTCCTCCTAGGCTTATCAGCTGACTCGGCTAGTTCCTCCACATCAATTATGTTCTCGGTAGCTGGGGGAGAACTCAGGGCTTCGATGTTCGCCTCTGTAGGTGTGGTGGCATTCCCAGTTTTAGTATTGGTTTCTACCTCGTCATCAATTGGAGGTTCGGGCTCAGGGTCCCCAGCAGAGTCTTTAGTCAGGGTTTTGACTTTCTTTTTCTTGGGGTTCGACTTTTTGTGTGGGGAAACAGGCTTCACATTCTTAACTTTAGACTGGGCACAGGCGAGGGTTTTTACAGTGAGGAGGTCCCACATTTCTTTCTTTTTCGACAGTGCAGATGTAATCAATATTTTAACTAGGCCAAAGTGAAATAAGCTCCTCCGAAACTCACTAACCCTTTGGACCTGTTCAGCCATCCTTTTTAAACTTTTTAACAAGAAAAAGGGTATGTTCGGCGGAGTACCTATGAAGTGTAACAGAAGTCGTGCATGGCAGGGGAATATAATGGTATATCGCCCCTCACACGTTAGGTAGCACTGGAGGATGACCAACACTTGAGCCCACTGTGGCTCCAGCCAAGACCGCGACGTTCCCTCGAACCATTTTGTGTCCTGGTACTGAGGTTTCAACAACTGCGCACAAAGCTTTTTATCCACTGGTTGTCCCTTCGTCCATCTTTGGCCTGTAGTGGGTAATTGAATTGCCTCTGCAATGAATTCCTCTGTGACCTCAAACTCAAGTTCACCCACCTTGGCAGTCCCATCCTCAAAATGCAGTGCAAACTAGAGTGTGATTGCATCATTATACCCATCAAACTTTTTCAGAAATGGATCCCACCCTGCTTGCTTGAAAATGTCTCTCGTTGCCCCATATTCCAGGAGGGCTTCCAAGTCAGCGTATGTTTCTGGCTCGTGGTGATTTGCTACCATGGCTCTTCTTGGCATCACAGGGGAAGTCTATCGGTGGTAGCGAAGGTATGGTGAGGGCAATGAAGGTTGGATGAGGGCGATGAAAGGAGAGAATGCGATGGAGAATGTGGTCGGGAAGAAAATCATATGAGAAGATTTGAATTACCGTGGAGATGGATAGGGTGTCGGGTCATGATGATAATCGTACGAGGGTGTAGATTTATCATATGCGAGTCAAATCGGGCTTAGTTCCAGTGGTGGTGTGTTTTTATGATATGAAATGTCATGGAGGTTCAGTTCATGAGGTACCAGTCGTGGAAATGATGGAACGTTATGGAGTAATTAAGGCACCCTTAATTCAAACATTAGTATGCAAATTAATAAAATAAATCGATACGAACTAAACACACCTGAGTTACATTACCTCTACCCATTGTTAGGCAAAGCTTGTTGTGCAATTGTCCTTTGAAGTTAAGTCTGGGTTTGAAGGGCGCAAAAATTGTAGTTGCTCTGGTCTTTCTGATGAACCTGTAACCGATGAACTCTGCGTTGGTACCGACTGGTACTACTGGAACATTCAGGACTCTGCAGAAGAATTTGGATAAATAATACCGTTCTGAGAAAAAAAACTTCCTGTGTATAACAGCAGATTATCTTATGATGATTCCTGAACCTGGCTCTTGTTCTGTACTAAGAAAAATCAACTGAAATCATGTCTTCAAACAGCTTCAAAGAATTTCCCATGGTACAAGTCTGATTTGTGTGAATAGATGTTCTGATGTCGAACACAAACAGAAATCATTGGATTACCAGCCATTAATGAATGTTGTTAACCGATGCGATATGACCCACCTGTGATGTCAATGGGCCTCAAGGTACCTACAACACATCCTAGCAGGTACGAATAAAGGTGTTGGCGTCGAGTCACCTGTAGGATCTATCAACCAAGAGACATTGGTGTATTCCCATGGCTGTTAGCAAAGACATCTGCCATTAAGGCATGCAGAGTCCAGGGTGCTAAATAGTCTCTAACCTCTGCTCCAGATAAGGTGTTGATGTCGATGGAGTGAGATTTGTTGGAAGGTGGACCTTAACGTCTTCCACATCATCCAACACGAGTGCAGATAAAAAATTTGCAGACATAATCTTTTTGGAATAGTAATCACCTGCTTGTGGATTTTATGAGCCCAAGCTAGTTCATGCTCATTGCTTCCTCATATTTAGAGAGTCTAAGGAAATGCCAAAAGAAGACTCCAAGGGGGTTTCTTTCCCATATTAATTCACCAGGTCTGGTAAAGAATAATCCTTCCTGATAAATGCCCCTTTCATATTTTAATGAGCAAACGAAGGGAGCAAACAAGCTCAAATTTACCTGGTGCAAAACAAGTTAGTCATGCTGATAAGAAAATCTCATGAAATAAACAGTCTTACCTTCTTACCTGTTGTGAATTCAGTTCTGTACTTATTCTGGGAAGCCTGTAAAACTGAAAACAAAATATCAACACATCCAAGAGAAAGAAGAAAACAAATGTTTTTTTTCTTTTTATATTATTTTATTTTTTTTTCTTTTTTTTTTTTTTTAAAAAAAATCTACTATTTACAGAGCTTTAAAACAGTATGCATGATCAAGGAGCAGCAGGAGGGGAAGACTCCTCTCCTACTATCTTCAGTTCTGTTTGCTTGGCCACTTCCTGTAAGAAATCATCTTTTGACAAAGGCTTGTTGTACACTTTCAATCGATGTCCATTCACTACAAAGGAGTTCTGAGAACCATCTATGGTTTTAATCCTGACAGAACCGTTATCAAAAACAGTTTCTACTTCATAAGGTCCCAACCATCTCGTCGTAATTTTTCCTTTGAAAGTTTTGTATTTGGAATCGAAGAGTAATGCCCAATCCCCTGGTTGAAAATGCATTTTCTTGATATATTTTTCATGCCATTTGTTGCGTTGGCTTTGCACAAGGATAGTTCTTTGAAGAGCATCCTGCCTCATTTCTCCCAATTCATTAAGTTGCATGACTCTCTGTTTCTGTGCTTCACTCAAATCCAACCCCAACTCTACTGCTAGGCAGAATGTATGGATTTGGAATTTTATGGGTAGGAGAATTTGCTTACCGAATACCAATTCGTAAGGAGTATGACCAGTGGTGTTTCTCCATGTAGTCCTGTATGCCCATAAAGCTTCTGGAAGTCTATCTGCCCAATATTTTTGATGTAAGTGTATGGTCTTGGTCAGAATTGCTTCCAGAACTTTGTTGGTAGATTCCACTTGCCCATTGGCTTGTGGATGGTATGGAGAGGACTTACAGTGTTTGATCTCATATTTGTCTGTGAGTTCTTTCATCAGTTTGGAGGTAAATTGAGCACCTTGGTCTGTGACAATCTCTCGTGGAACACCGAAGTGGGTAAAGATCTCTTCGTACATAAACTCAATCACTGATTTCTCAGTGGCTTGATATAGGGCTTTTGCCTCTACCCACTTGGTCACAAAATCTGTGCACACCAAGATGTGCTTTTTCTTCCTTGACATCGGAGCAATTGGCCCTACAAAATCTAATGCCCATTTATCGAATGGTTCAATTACAACTTGTGGTTGTAAGGGAATTTTGTCTGCTGTAGTGGGCCTTCCCATCCTTTGACAACTGTCACAGCTTCTTACATATTTCGTTGCATCCTTGAACAGTGTCGGCCAATAGTATCCTGATTGCAAAACTTTGTATGTTGTTCTCTTGTCAGAGAAATGTCCTCCACATGGCCCATCATGATAGGCCTGGAAGATCTCAGGAATTTCATCTTCCCGGACACATCTCCTAATAATCATATCAGGACTTGTATAGAAGAGATCACTTCCCACCCAAGAATAGTAAGCACTCTGTTGGATGATTCTTTTCTTTTGTGGAGGTGATAAGTGAGCTGGTAATCTTCCTGTGGCTAAGTAATTTGTTGTATCTGCAAACCAAGGGGTCTTGGCAGCTACTGCAAACAAATTTTCATCAAGGAAGTTATCGTCCACTGGGGTATCAGTACTATCCTGGGGAATACGAGAAAGAAAATCTGCAACTACATTCTCTTTCCCTAGCCGATCAACGATGGTAATGTTGAATTCTTGAAGCAGTAAAATCCATCGGGTGATTCTACCAGTAGTGACTGGTTTGTTCATCAAAAATCTGATTACAGAGTGGTCAGGGTGTACAAAAACCTCATATCCAGTAATGTAGTGGCGAAATTTGTTGATGGAATGAACTACTGCTAGGAATTATTTCTCTGTTACTGTATAGTTCAATTCAGGAGGGGTCAAGTTCTTGCTGGTAAAGTAGATTGCATAATTCTATTGGTTCTCCTTTTGTCCAAGCACTCCTCCTAAAGCAGTNGGTCAACTATGGTGATGTTGAATTCTTGAAGCAGCAAAAGCCATCGGGTGATTCTACCAGTGGTGACTGGTTTGTTCATCAAGAATCTGATTGCAGAGTGGTCGGTGTGTACAAAAACCTCATATCCAGTAATGTAGTGGCGAAATTTGTTGATGGAATGAACTACTGCTAAGAATTCTTTCTCTGTTATTGTGTAGTTCAATTCAGTGGGGGTCAAGTTCTTGCTGGTAAAGTAGATTGCATAATTCTATTGGTTCTCCTTTTGTCCAAGCACTCCTCCTAAAGCAGTGTCTGAGGCATCAGTGGAAATGTGGAAAGGAAGGGACCAATTTGGCCCTCTAAGAATGGGTGCCATAGACAGTTTTGCTTTTAAATCCTCAAAGGCTCTCTGACAATGACCATCCCAACAGAATTCTGTATCTTTTGTCAACAGTTTAAACATGGGGCTGGCTACTTTGGTAAAGTTTTCAATAAATCGTCGGTAATAGCCAGCATGCCCCAAAAATCTTCTCACATCTTTCTGGGTTTTTGGAGAGGTAAGGTTAACTATCACCTCGATTTTGGCTGGGTCTACTTTGATTCCTTCAGCAGACAGATGGTGACCCAACACAATCCCTTCAGTTAAGAGCATTTTGCATTTTTTATGGCTGAGGGATAGATTTGATTCTTGGCAGCAAATCAGGACTTTCTCCAGGTTACTCAAGGCTTCTTTGAAGGTGTTACCATAGACAGTAAAATCATCCATGTAAACCTCCACACAGTCATGAATCAAGTCAGCAAAAACACCAAGGACAACTCTCTGAAATGTTGCAGGAGCGTTACATAATCCAAAAGCCAGCACTTTATAGGCATAAGTGCCCCAAGGACATGTGAATGTTGTCTTGTCCTGGTCTTCAGGGGCAATCTGAATTTGGTTGTACCCACTATATCCATCCAGGAAATAAAAATATCTTTTCCCATCCAAGGTATCCAAAACCTGATCTATGAAGGGTAAAGGAAAATAGTCTTTCAGGGTTGCCTTGTTCATATCCCTAAATTCTACACACATCCTCCATTTTCCTGTTGATTTCTTGGGTACCACAACAAGAGGTGAAACCCATTTACTGTCAGAAATTGGATAAATGAATCCAACATTTAGCAGTTTCTGTAATTCTTCTTTTACAAAGTCATTTAGGATTGGATTCATGCATCTCTGTGGCT
>JASDQU010014769.1:197874-226014 GCA_032191745.1 Picea mariana | reverse complement strand
AAAATGCATTCAATCTGGTCATCAAAATGAATCTAAAGCTGTCTACAGGAAAACAGAGTACTTTCCTACTTACTGGTACCAGGAGCTCCCCTTTGATTTAACTGTAATCTAACTGTTCTAAGTAAGCAGGATAACTAACTGTCTAGCAAAGCAAAGTTCATGCCAATTCTGAGTTGTGTTCAAATCAAAAACTGGAAGCCAAACAAACCACACTCATACTCTAAACCCTACAGGCATCAGTTATGCATTCAATACTCAACAACGTCAAAGATAACAGTACGCTGGAACGATTCAGTTGAGAAATAAATGAACACAACTTTTGAACAGGTCAATTCTGAAACTTTAAACTATCGTGTAAGCAAACACTAACACACTGCAATGAACTAAAGCTATGATAAACTAAAGATAAATCTATGAATGTTAAGCTACCTCGTATGCAAGTTCTAAAACACTAAAATGAACTAAAGCTATGACAGCATAAAACTAAATCTATTGACAGAATAAAGTAGCGGCTTGCACCGGTTTGGCGGGCCCAACCAAACGGCACAAACGCTAGAAGTAATAACCAGCACTGACTAGATTATTCTATGTAAACATTGTATAATCTTTACGCTCCATTAACTTAAAAGAGAATGCTTCAAATCATATATCAGTTGAATACCATAACGCAACAACAGTCTTTATTCAAAAACATAAGTTCACGGCATAACATAGTCCAACCCGGTCTCAGAAGTGATATCGGGTTTATATATAAAAATCCTACAGTACATAACAGTCGAAAACAAAGATGCATAAAAACAAACGAATCCCCGATCCGAGAATAGTCTTGGAATCAAGTTTTAAAACATATTTCACATCTTCGTGACACATAGTGTCATGAAGTGTGAACGATGAAGAATCACGACCCAGTTCTATCATGATGCCTTCAAGCACCCTGTGGTGATGACTCCAGCTGTCATGCGAATCTCTCTATCTCCCATTCGAACCATAACGCACACCATAACGCACAGATATCTAGCGGCTCCATTGGTACCTCCACGGGTACAAGTTGGTACCTGGTACCAGCATCCTGTTCCAAAAATAGAAGTGGTACCTAATCCAAGCAATATTAGTTCCAATACGAATTTAAAGCATTAAAGTGCATAAAAATAGCTTGAAATGCAAAGATACCTTAGGTAACCCCATTGAATGGTCGGGAGATGTCAATTATGTCAAAACAAGGCCAAAAGGGTGGTACTAGTATATAAATGGAGGTCTGTGGCATATAATGTGGGAAAAAACATGATCAAAACCGAGGACCAACAAGTGGCACTCACTGGAGTGTGTGAAGGTGGGGCCGATGAGTTGGAAAGACTAGTAACTCCCCCGAGAATAGGAGGGAGGTTTAGCAAGCGTCTGGAATGATGGGGGTTATGTGGGTCCCCTATGATGTCCAACTAGCTGAGTGGATGTGTGCGATTTGTGATGAGAGAAAATAAACAAGAGCCTTTGTTGCAATTTTTTGAACTTTACACGATATATATCTAAATCAAAAATGTAATCAGAAGTGCATCATACATAAAGTGTTTTGAAAAAGAAGCATATATGTGGATAAGTGGGTTTTGTCCGCATGGGGAATCAAAGAAAACAAATGCTTTTGTTCTAAAAGATGTAATGTCCTTCCTCTCAAATAGCACTGGACCTTCCAATAGTACTCAACAATGGGGTATGAAGTCACCGGAAGAGAAACTAGTGAAGGATGAAATAATCAGTTATAATGAGGGGTAAAGGGGGCATATCCCGAAAGAGCTGGCGATATTTCCCAATAGCCACACAAAATCTGATCAAGGTGCAATTGCAGCCCACAATTACCACCTGGGTAGATGTCCTAAAATTTGGTCACTAGGTACCTCGGTCAAAGTGCGGCATTTAGATTTTCGGCCTAAGAAATGGGTCACGGGCTGGATCCCGTCCAAGAGGTGGGTGCCTCAAGTGGGAATGCACAGAACAACTGGACCTCGGCCTTCAACCCTTCACGGGTATCTTCCTGCCTTATCGTGTTAGGAACACTTGACTTGGAGGATTTTCAGTTCCCTATTTGACAACTTCTATTATTTCGATAATGTGAGAACTAGATAACGGGGAGTTATTTGGATGCCTATCCCCGAAATCCTACCTAGACTAAAAAAATTATTTTGGCACCTCCTATGGAGGAAAACTTAGTGAGTTTTTTAGAAAAATTTTAGATGTGGTTGTTTGAGAGATTGGGGGTGTGAACCAACCTCATTGAAATTAAATGGGAGTGGATAGTTTCGTCAAGAAAAGGGTGGGGTGTTTCGGAATTCCTTTGGAGGAAACTTACTTTGACCTCCACATTTCGAGAGGAAAACTATGTGAGTGATAAGTGACTTTTTTGTGTGAATGAGTGAAAGTGTGCCAATTTTTTAATGAATTAGGTGTCAACTTGCTTCATGTGGACTTCGTTTGGTCCTTACAAGTGTTGATTACCTAATTAACTAAATGCCTTTGGTACAACCTTGCATAATTCAAAAGTCCCTAGGAAACTAGCATGTGGACATGTGGGTCCTTTACTATTCCTTTAACTCCCTATTGTGATTTAACCTAAGAAAAGCTTTGAAACTATCCTAGATTGTGACCATGTGGGAATGTATGGGCCCATTACAAAACCTTTAAACTTCCCTAGTGATTTAATCTAAGAAAGTAAATTTCAACACTATCCTATCTTTGTAGCATGTGGGCATATATGGGCCTGTTACAATCTTAAGATGTGTTTGAAAAATAAACTAAGAGGAGTCCCAAGGGGGTTGTTGTCCTCTCCTAAAGGTTTTAGTCTTTTTAAAGGAGATGAAATTGTCCTACAATCTTTTTATGATTCTCAAGGTCGCTTGGAAGCGCAAGAGAAGAGCATACTAAGCAATTGTTATCCAACTTCTGGTCCCAATGCAAGTTTTATGTGATTACAAATGATTCCAACTTATACTTTTAGTCAAAGCAAAAGAGGAAATAATGATTTTAAACCCCCTAAGTGGAAAAATGAAAGCAAAAGAGGAAATAATGATTTTAAACCCCCTAAGTGCCTATGTGTTTTGACTAATCCCTTTATATGAAGAGGGAACTAAGTGTGGTGAAGATTACAATATGCATGAAATCACTTTTAAGAAGGCTAGGGGCCTTCCCCAAATCACAAAAAACCTTACAATGTGTATTTTTATGCACAGATGCGTAGGTCTCAGAGTAGACAAAGGCGCACTGAGCGCCTGTGCACAGACCGAAACAAGCTTTTGGGCATAGGTGCGCAAAACAACACTGTGATTTTGGCACACGTGCGCACGATGTGCGAATATGGGCCAATAAACCCACACACAACTGACACACGGCCGTGAAGAAACTTCTGGATGGAATTCTCTCAATTCAACTTTGAATTGGATGTTTTGCAAGCCGGCTTGGGCCAGTTAAGGTACCTACAGGTTAAATAAACCAAAAGAAGAGCTATAAAAACCCAAATGGGGTAGGAAATTGATACCTTTCCCCAGTGGAGTCATCAATCTATTGCGCCTCTTTTGTCACCTAAATGAGAAAAATAGAGGTGCTTACAAGCTTAGTTCAGTTAGCTAAGCAAGACAACTGTAAAGGAAAGGGTCAGGGAAAGAAATATAAAAGAACAAACTAAGAATTAAACTAAGAAATAAAAGAACAACTAAACTATTGAACATAAGGACATAAGAACAAAAAACCAATAAGACTCATGTCACCAATGGAAAGGATTATATTAGTGCAAGAAAACACCAAGAAGAAAGAGGACTATGGGTCCCTTCTTCCTCCAAGGGAGGGCTCTTGGACCCCCACAACTAATCTCTTCTTACAACTTTGAATGAAATGGTGCAAGAATCCCAAGCTAATCCACTCAAGAGGTGATATGGATTGCCCAATGTAATGGTGCTAGTATACTCTTGACGAGAATAGAGGATTCCTCAAGAGAATAGCAGCAGCATAACTTTGCTAATGAATTCCTTGAAAATGAAGTGCACCCATGGCCTTGTTTTATAGCACCTCTTTGAGGTATTGTGCAACCAGCTTGTAGTGTGAAAAGAGGCTATTTAAGGCATTTTTAGGTCTTTGACCAGCCACCTAGTCGGATTCATCCGAGATTTGGGTGTCAAATCAACTTGGAAGCTGAACCAGAAGTGGGTAGGAGGCCGACCAATCTCATAAATGCGTCGTTCTCAGATGTGCGCGGCTTTTAGCGACCACAGTCATGCATCATTTGCATGTGCAATTTTCCTACGTTTCTGGATTGCGCATGTGCGTGCGCGCCCTTTGTAGTCATAGCGCACCTTAATTTTATCACTGGTTGTATAGTTTTGGACCTTTTGGAAATGCTTTTGTGGTAATTTTGGTCCATGGGTGACCTCATAACTGTTTGACAATGCTGGATTTCTGTAACCATTTGCGGATGAAATTTCAGTGATAACAGTTCTGAACCCTCCAAAGTATTGAAGTGTCGAAGTCCTGAACTCTCTGAAGTCCCAAATTTCCGAAGTGGAACAAGGATATGATCTAATTCATTGATCATCAGTCAAGGAGGACCATTGATCTTTGTGTGTAAAGACACTTCACGAGTCGGGAATCAGGAGTTGTGAAGTGGGGTGTGTCTGAGATTCCCAAAGGCAGGGATCCGCGAAAAGATCCAAGTCGTTGGTTGGAAGGTGGCATGTGGTGGTAGATAAGAAAATTCATGAATTCGAGACTTGGAGATTTGACAAGGGGTAGAGATCCAACTTTGCAAAGTGCGAAGTTGCGAAATACTCAGTAAATCTATGGTCTAGCAAGGGTTAAATCTGGACCATAGATCTCATCGAGAGAGATCGTCGGTGGAAAATTATCGCGGGAATTGAGAATCTGAAATATGGATAAAGTTGTTCATCAAATATCGAAAGTCACGAAACCCAAAATTAGTGGGAGTCATCCGATCTAGAGGGATGTGTGGCGACAGATCAACAGATTCGCAGTTTTGTGAATCGGAGGATTGGCTAGGAGCAATGAGCAAGTTTCACGCAGTGCAAGCTTGCGAAGCGCTTGAATATTGGGCCCAGAGTCACAACCCGAGGTCATATGGAAAATGGGTCCAGGAGGAAAGGTTGGCGCCCATCATGTAGAGTCGGCCAAGGTGGAGTTCCAAGGAATAAATCCAAGTCGTCGGATGCAAAGAAGATCCATCCATCAGTCTGAGTTAGTTGTTTTTGTCAAAGAGGGCATCAAGAAATCTGTAGTTGAGTAAAGTGAAAATCTTCGAAAAGAAAAATCCTGAAGTTTCTTTATAGATAAGGGTAGGTCATGGCCGGAGGTCGCATGTAGAAGAAGATGGTACCAGAAGCCTTGGGATCGCGATGGAAAGGGTGTTGATTTCAGGATACCTACACCAAAGGTCGAGGATGCCTGTGTTTGTTACAGAGTGAGACCATCATGGTTTTAAGGTGTCGAGTGAACTCGAAGAGTCGCCAGCGGCATGTAGTAGTTCTTGGGGTCTTATCTTGGGGTGTTAAGCTTTGCCCCATTCCCAATGAAAGAATCAATTAATGAAGGAGGGGTGGTGGTTGAAGCCTCGTCTCAATCCATAAATGGAAGGCATGGAGGATCTGGTCATAGAAACAGGGTTGTCAGCCCGTGGTACCCCTGCGAGCCAATTTTTTCTCCAGAGCCCATGTTGATCTGAGCTTGCATCTAATAGAAGAATGCATGCACAATCTGATAGAAGAAGATGCAGACGACAAGCCTTGAATGCAGTGGCCAGATCGCACCCCTGGTGGTTGTGGACAATTCAGAGTATAAGTAAGTAGTTTTGATATTTTGTTAAGGTCGTCAACTAGTTGAGTATAGCTCCCTATTTTGTAAGGTTTTTGATGCCAGAAATGTTCTTTGGTTATGTATAATATTTGAGTCTTTCATATTAATAGAAGTCAACCTATTTTCATCTCTTTGTAAAAAACTGTGCTAAAACACTCGGGCATGGAGGATCCAGTCAAGGGTTGTTATGTTGTTGTAATGTAGGTTTGATTGCAATGGTATCGTGACTAGTTTTAGTCATCTTCCTTGTGATCTTTTTCCCTCTTACATTGAATAGCTCTAGAATAGAGGATCCAATTGAGTTGTTGTAGCTGCATGGTGATGTAGGTTTGATCATTGTGATGTTGTCACTGTGTCGTTTGGACATATTTCAGTGTCTGAAACTTGAGCTTAAGATTGATCTTGAGTCTAAGTTTCTCTTCTCCAAGCTACTTGAAGGCCTGATGCCCATAGAAGTCTTGTCCACCTTTCTTACTAATTGTTCCCTCTACTCACACTTAAATTCAATTCACTGAATGAAGTTAGTTGTGGCCCTCACTTCCCTGTGCATTTCTTGTACAGTTTTGTGTTGAACATCATTCATATATTGAGTTTTGTCCATTGACCTCCACTCATATAAAACCAACATCCACCAAAAAATCTAATGGGTACTGGGCTCATCCTCCTGCAATCTGAGGGTGACTATAAGTGCTAACATTCATGGCATCATTGTCGGGGAACGAATTGAAGACTTTTCCCTAGGATAGAACTATTGAAGATTGCAACTTGCACCCGGCGACTCCACAATCAAAGACTCCACTAGGGAGGATCTTATTGATAGAAAGATGACCATACCAAAGGGGAAGACCAGGTATCAGTTTATGAGATTTATTCACGAAATATTGTTCTTGTTTATCATCTCATTTCTCTCTTTCCCTTCACATATAAAGAGGATTATCCTCTTCTTTGTCTATTCAGATGATAATAGTCCTTCCTTTATTTATCCATCCTTGGAAGAAGAAAACATGCCCTCTTCTTGTGTTGTAGATACCGATCTCATGTCTTCACCTCTTCCTATTCATAAAAGTGAGATTTGTATTGCATCTCCTCTTGAAATTGATCACCCTTGTAGCCCTAAGGAGGTTGAAAATAATTCATAGCCTTCTCAAATCTTGTTACCCTCCGTTATTCCTGTTGAGCCTTGCCATCAACTTGTTAATCCTTGTGATCAGCCCACTGCTTTTCAAATTAAAATTAGAAATAAGTTGTTTAAACATTTAAGGCTGCCACATGACCTTCATCCTTATCCTCATTATTCCTTTGAGTATCTTCCTCAGTTTTCTGGAGAGGATCATATTACAACTGAGAGGAATTTGGAGGCCTTTGAGAGCTTTGTTGATCAGTTTGAGATTGTTCATGAGGATGTTCCCATGAGGTTGTTCTCACAGTCCCTGTTTGAAGATGTTGTTGTGTGGTTTAGATGTCTAGAAGCAGGTTCTATTGGCTCCTGGACCGAGCTATGCCATGCACTTAAAGTGTTGGGGTGAGAACAAGTTCCTTGATCAATATTGGTTTGAGTTTAATTCCTTGAGGAGAGGGGAAGAGGAAGCCTTGGATGTCTTCAACATGAGGTTTTACAGTGCTTATCATAGTATGCCTATGGAGATCAGACCCACAAAGATTGTTGTCATGGTGTACTATGTCATGGATCAACATCCAGAGTTGGTCCTTCTCCTGAGAGAGAGGAAATCTTCATCGTTAAGACACATGTTTGAAGATGTTGAAGAAGTTGAAGAAAACATCAGGGCTAGCAAGGGGGTTCATATGCAAGCATATATTGAAAAATTACATGTGCCTAAGGAAGAAGACTGTCAGCATGTTTCAGATTCTGAGCAAGAAGACAGTGATTATGAATCAGAGTTGTACAACAACAAGGAAAAGAGACTGCATTTGATGATGATCGAGAGTTTTTTTCGAAGGAGCAGGGAGGTTTTTTATTTGCAAGCAGAGAGGCATTTACAGAGGAGAAGCCTGGTCTTCTAAAGCAGTGAGGATTCTGTCACACGATTCATGATCCTATGGCTATATACATGGAATCATATGTTTCATATTTTGAGGATTTCCAGGAGCATACCACAGATCCTTTTCCTTTATACATTGAGGAAAAACATTGTGTGGAAATCCGCCATTTTATGCTTACAGAAGACACAGAGAAGAGCTTTCCCATGGTTCCTGTTTATGATGATTATGATTCTGATCCTTGGGAGAGTCATGAAGAAGAAGAGGGAGAACCAAATGTGTAGTTCATATCCTGCCCAGAACCTACAAATGAGAAACCATCACTTGGGATCAGTCAGCCTGCATCAGTCGTTCGCTCACCCATGCTTACTAGAGACATTCAACCATGTGTGAGTAGTTGTAAGACAGACCATGTTTTTGTCACCAGCCCAGTGGATTTTGTCATTTGCTCTATGAACCTGTAAGGGAGAACATGGATTTTCATTTCCTTCATGTCTTGGAGCCGCTCAGCTTTATCCTGACTTCAGTACTGGGAGGAGAGATGAAAAGCATAATCGTTTTGATGTCACGGTTTCATTGTTTCTATTTGATCAGTGATAGAGTAAACAAGTTTGCAGCTAGGGAGTTGCTTGAATGGCTATGGTGGAAGTTTACTTTCACCTAGCACTTTGTAAAAATCAATTAGTTTAGGAATGTACATAAATAAGCTCCTCCTGGATCCCATGCATTTTGCTTTCATTTTTAGGATAGTGTGTTTGTCGACCTTTTATCCTCAGCAGGATGTTTTTTTAGCATGACTCCATAGCCCAATGCATAAGGCGACTGGAACTGCATGTTCTTGGGAGCTCGTAGGGAGCATGCCATCCCCTATGGAGCCAAATGTTATCACATATAGTCATCAAGGGTCGTAGGTCGCAGCTATGAGCACAAACCTTCACTTAGAGTGGTTTAATATGAACTCAAATCAAGCGAGCGAGCAAGTTCAGTTTTCAACGGAGGAGATTCCATTCAAAGTTCATATTTGCGGCCCACAAGCGATCGAGATTATAAAGTTGTGCAAAGTTTAACGTCAGACAAAGGTCTGAAGTTGAAGATTGAATGCTATGTGTCCTTCCTCATTTGACGGGCATGATCTATTTCGGATTTTGCGTTTCGGGATTACGGGTGTTTCTCCCTTCGGCTTTCTCTGAAGCCCGAAGTCCTAAACCCTCCGAAGTCTCGAAGTGATGAAGTCCCGAACTCTCCAAGGTCCTGAAGTTCCGAAGTGGAACAAGGATATGATCTAAGTCATTAATTGTCAGTCAAGGAGGACCGTTGATCTCCATGTGTAAAGACACTTCGCGAGTCGGGAACCAGGAGTTGCGAAGTGGGGTGTGTCAGAGATTCTCGAAGGCAAGGATCTGCGAAAAGATCCCAGCCATTGGTTGGAAGGTGGGACGTGGTGGTAGATAAGAAAATTCATGAATTCGAGACTCGAAGAGTTGACAAGGGGCAGAGCGCCAACTTTACGAAGTGCGAAGTGCGAAGTTGCGAAATACTCGGGAAATTTGTGGTCTAGCAAGGGTTAAATCTGGACTGTAGATCTCATCGGGAGAGATTGATGGTGGAAAATTATCACGGGAATCGGGAATCCAAAATATGGATAAAGTTGTTCATCAAATATCTGAAGTCTCGAAACCCAAAATTAGTGGGAGTCGTCTAATCCAGAGGGACGTGTGGTGACAAATCAACAGATTCACAGTTTTGCGAATCGAAGGATTGGCTGGGAGCAATTCGCAAGTTTCACACAGTGCGAGCTCGTGAAGTGCTCAAAGAGTGGGCCCAGGGTAAAAACCCGAGGTCATATGGAAAATGGGTCCAGGAGGAAAGGTTGGCGCCCATCACATAGAGTCGTCTAAGGTGGAGTTTCAAGGAATAAATCGCAGTCGTCGGATGTAAAGCAGATCCAGCTGTCAATCTGAGTTAGTTGTTTTCGTCAAAGAGGGCATCGGGAAATCTGTAGTCGAGTAAAGTGAAAATCTATGAAAAGCAAGATCCTGAAGTTTCTTTAGAGATAAGCACCAGGTTGTGGCCTGGGCTCACATGCAAAAGAAGTTGGTACTAGAAGCCTTAGCAGCGCGATGGAAAGGGTGTTGATTTCAGAAGACCTGCACCAAAGTTCGAGGGTGCCCGTGTTCGTTACAGAGTGAGACATCATGGTTTTAAGGCGTCGGGTGAACTCGAAGAGCTGTCAGCAGCGTGTAGCATTTCTTGGGGCGTTAAACCTTGCCCTATTCCTAATGAAAGAATCAGTTAATGAAGGAGGGGTGGTGGTTGAAGCCTCGTCTCAATCCATAAATGGAAGTCATGGAGGATCTGGTCATAGAAACAGGGCTATCAGCACGTGGTACCCCTGCAAGCCAGTTTTTCTATAGAGCCCATACTGATCTGAGTTCACATCTGACAAAAGAATGCATGCACAGTCTGATAGAAGAAGATGCAGATGACAAGCCTTGAATGCAGTCGCCAGATCGCGCCCCTGGTGGTTGTGGACAGTTATGAGTATAAGTAGGTAGTTTTGATATTTTGTTAAGGTCGTCAACTTCCTGAGAAGAGCTCTCTATTTTGTAAGGTTTTTGATGCCAGAATTGTTCTCTGGTTATGTATAAGATTTGAGACTTTCAAATTAATAGAAGTCAGCCTCTTTTCATCTCTTTGTAAAAAAATGTGCTAAAACACTCGGGCATGGAGGATCCAGTCGAGGGTTGTTATGCTATTGTAATGTAGGTTTGATTGTAGCGGTATCGTGACCAGTTTTAGTCAGCTTCCCTATAATCTTTTCCCCTCTTTCATTGAATGGCTTGGGCATGGAGGATCCAGCCGAGTTGTTGTAGTTGCATGGTGATGTAGGTTTGATCATTGTGTTGTTGTGATTGTGTTGTTTGGACATATTTCAGTGTCTGAAACTTGAGCTTAAGAGTGATCTTGAGTTTGAGTTTTTCTTCTTCAAGCTGCTTGAAGACCTAATGCCCATATTAGTCTTGTCCACCTTTCTTACTAATTCTTCCCTCTGCTCACACTTAAACTCAATTCATTGATTGAAGTTAGTTGTGGCCCTCACTTCCCTGTGCATTTTTTGTCCAGTTCTGTGTTAAACATCATTCATATATTGAGTTTTGTCCATTGACCTCCACTCATATAAAACCAACATCCACCAAAAACTTTGATGGGTACTGGGCTCATCCTCCTGCAATATGAGGGTGACTATCAGTGTTAACACATTCTATGTACCAAGTACCTCCAAGTTTCATGTAGTAGATAGAATGCTTCACACTAGAGAAGCCATTATATGTGTAACCCTCAAGGACAACTTGGTTATGGGGAAAAATCGAATAAAACAACAAGTTAATCAGCATAGATCCGAAAATTCTTTTGCTAGAGGGGATCAAGTGTTTCTTCGCATGCATCCTTATAAACATACATCACTCAAAGATAAAGCTCCCGAGAAGATAGCTCCCAAGTTCTATGGTTCCTATTATATCATACAACGCATTGGACACATGGCCTACAAGCTAGCTCTCCTAGCCCACTCCAAGATTCATCCAGTATAATTCCATGTGTCATGTTTGAAGAAGGTTGTGGGATCGAATTGAAAAGTGCAAACCAACCTACCATAACTTGATGAAGAACGTTACATTTGGCGAGCTAGCCAAAAGCATTATTGGATACTAGAGACTCTTAGTTGTGCTAGTGCACGATCTAGGAAGTATCGATCCAGTGGAAAGAGATGCAACTAGAAGATGCTACATGGGAACTTGCAACGATTCTACAACAATTTCTTCACCTTCATCCTTGACGACAACACTACTTTTGAAGGGGGAGGCATGTTAGGGTCCTACCCTAACCACACCCTAACCTCCTTACTTAAGATACTTTATTGATTTATAAGGCCACCTTCCTTGAATAAGGCCCACTAAATAGTTAGTTAATAGTCACTCATTGTAAAAAGGGTCCTCTTTATTAATAAGGCCCAAATTAGTTAGTAGGCCCTTATTATAAGTGGGACATTAGATAGTTAAGATTCTTTATTGATAACTTTATATTGAGTAGAAATTTATGTAATGTCTGGTCAAGAATTGTTATTGTATTTAGATCTTTGCTTTAGGAGGTTTCCCCCTTGAAGAGGCAAACCAACATAGCTCTCTATTTTTGTATATCATTAATACGAGAGATGTTTCTCGGGTTTTATCTATTTTCTCTTGTGTTCTTATGTTTTGCACTAGTATTTTATGACATTCTATGTGATTTCTCTAAAATTCTAGGGTTAAGAACATTGCAACAAATCAAGATATTACAAGTCTGAACTTCACATCTTGAAGTGCTACAGATGCAGAGTGAAATGTCGTATAAATTCACTCTCTTAAAATACAAAAAAAAATAACAAGATCTAGGAATTCCACCATAACTTTCTCTTGGAAAGTCCAAATGGCATGGGAGCAACAAGAGTCTAAAGAGAACATATAATCATACCTCTTGTAAATATTTCAGCAACAAAAGATTAGAATTGAAGAATTTGTAACAAGTACAAGGTTGACCGATAGAGCAAACTCCAAATCAAGGCTTTATAAGGCATGTCAACTTAATATTATCATAACTTTTGATTGGAAAATTACTTTGTGGCGATTCAAAAGGAGTTAGATATAGGAATCATACTAGAATACATAGATATCAATTTTGGTACCAATTTAGTATAAGTTCTTAAACAAATACCATTATCATTGGGAGAAACATATTATGTTTGTAATAGCAATACAAATAGAAAAACCTACGAGATTGACTTATTATTTGTACCATTTGCCTCCTATATCTATACCAAACTTTAGCATCATCAAGAAATATTTGTGAACAGAAGGTGTAATGGAGGTTCTCCCATCAAAATAGCATAATTCTCACTAGGAGAAACTGATCAATTGGTAAAGATATAATGTGATCGCTATTGAAAAAATTCAGACCAAGTGGGTTATTTTGCAGAAGACTCAGATCAAGTGGGTTATTGTGCAGACGACAATATGATGTAGGATCTCTTTGTAAGAGTTGCAACGACTTTTTCTTTTTCTTTTTTGAAGTTAGTGAGAATAATCAGAGTGCAATGTCATGGAGCGGCCAGGACTTTAACCTCACAGCCCTTTACTTTAGGCCATCCAATTTGCTTTAAGTATTATGACAGTCCAACCTGCCAAACAGAAAGAACGTGGAATATTGAAAAGAGTATGGACAATGGGCTATTCATTAATTTAAACAAATATAATTTGTAGGTTTCACAGAAATGATGAGAGCAAGTTCAGCTCCACATTGGAACATGGGGCGTAAGAGCAACCCTCGTGGTGGATTGAGATCATTCGACGACTCCTCACATCCTCTCCTTGAAAAGTCCAAGGATCTAGAGCATCAGGGAGAGATTTCTACTGTTGAGAATTATTCGGCAATTACATATAACTATGGACACAGATCTTATCATGATATATGCTTCCTTATAATTTTTGTGATATTTGTGCTGGCAACATATGCAGGGGGTGTGTTTTCCATCATTCATCATAATAACAACTATAAGCATGTGGGATCCTTTGTCTATCACCATGATTCCAGCAGCTGTGTCAGAGAAGTTGCTGATCAGAGTTTGGCATCACCTAAAGATGATTCATTGTTGATTACCAGAGATAAGTATAAGGATGAAGAAATTATGCTACCCACATCGCTCTCTAATAAACTGCAACTGCAATTTCAGCATCTAAGACATCTTTCTAAGGAATTGGTGTGGATGCTTGCAGTCACCCTGATTTTCAGTACTCCTTGTCTATTTGGTCTGCTATGGCTGCTCAACACTTTCACAAAACACATTGTCTATGCCTGCCTTCCTTTCTTCATCCTCATTCCCATTTTTATGAATGCCTTATGGTTTGTGGCATGTGCAGTCAATCAACATTGCAAGGAATCGTTTAGCCTTGCTCTCCGGATTTCTGCATTTCTGTTCATATTTGCATTATGTGGGGTCATTGTTTGGGTCATCTATTCAAACAGAGACAGCATAGAGTTGACAATTAGAATTCTTCACACTTCTTCTGAAGCTCTTAGAAGAAACATGGGGTTGTTATTGGTTTTACCTGGGTTAACTTTATTGCTCTTTCTGTACTTGGTTTCCATCATAGTTTTCCTCTACTTTGCCCGTATGAATGGTAAGGTTATACCCAATGCAAAGATTGAAGAGTATGAATATTTATGTGGGCGAATCAGTGGGATAGATTGCTGTGTATGGAAAGAGAACCCATGGGTACCTGCCTACTATGGAGTAGCCATTTTCGCAATTATATGGTCTGCAACAACAATGTTTGAGGCTCAAGTGTACGTAATCAGTGGTACAATTGCACAGTGGTACTTTCAAATATCTGGGACCTCTTCAACTGCAACTATCAGAAATTCTGTCAGGTCAGGAGTTTCTCTTTTGTTTTCTGTTATTTGCATTCTTTGAGCAGAGAGGTTGCAAAATATATATATGAAAGAGAGCTGGGGCCGGGATGGGATCAAGTAAAAACTTTAATCCTTGGTTACATAGTGGGCAACCTAATAACTTATGAATACTATTCAATTCTTCTCGTTGTGATTTTTAGCACCCAATTACATTCTTTTGGATTTATATTTTTCCAATCTCTTATATGTATATATTCAACTCTTCATCTTGTGGTTTCTCTCACGACAAATGGAGAAAAAATAATTTTATGTCCATAAGAATTTTGGAAAAAGTCTCCTCTAACAAATTATCTAAACTACTCATGAGTTTTTGCCACTGAAATTTGCAGGAATGCATTTGGTCCTTCATTTGGTACGGTTTGCTTCTCGGGTCTAATCTTTGCAGTGGTGCAAATGATTCGAGCTGTTGTTGAAAAGGCACGCACCAATGGCAAAAACACCACTAGATCATCAGATTGTGGCATTATCCATTTTATACTTAGTTTCTGTCTGAATAGCATATTGTCAGCCATCGATTTTGTGAATAAATTCACCATCAATTTTGCAGCAATTACAGGAGAAAACTATTGTTCTTCTGCTAAGATGGCATATGAGCTTCTCAGGAGAAATCTTCTTTCCGCTGTTGTGGTTGAGACGGTCTCAACACGCTTATTGTTTGGAATTTTCTTTGTTGTCTCTCTTGTTTATGCCATGATGGTAAGCAAAGATTTAATTGTTCTCCCTATTGCAATATTACTTATCCAGGATGAATTGGTGAGCAGTGAATTATGATTTGATACAGGTATGGGTAATACTCAAAGCTGCAACTTCACTTGGAAGGGACGCGTATTACGTGACAGCTTTTGCGTGGCTAGTGCTTTTCGTGATACTTGGTTTCTTTGTTCGTATTCTGGACAATGTGATAGACACAGTCTATATTTGCTATGCAATAGATAAAGACAGAGGATCCATCTCAAAATCAGAGGTCCATCATGTATACGGCCTGCTTCCCCTCTCCAGAAATGAAACCTCTTCGCTTGCTACTGTTTAGTTTGTGTACTTTTCATCAGACAGAGAAACGGGAAACCATGTGCAGACCAGTATTTGGATTTCCGATCATCTCTAGCATGTGTAGGCCCTTCCTCCTCGTCTCACAAAAAGAGTAGAAAGGAGATTTCTGATCACTATCTGCTTTTATTTTTTTCATATTAGTCTTCAAGGTGATATTTTGTTTGCCAAATGAATTGTAAGTTGTCTCACTGGTGATGAACTTTGGAAAGTGAGCAAAGTCATAGAATTCACTAAAGAGGGCATAAGTTGGGGATTTGGGAATCTCTAGATATTGTAAAGTATCATTTATGTTAAGATAGTGAGAAGAAGGACTTCATGTTAATGTTTATCTTATCTCATGACGTTTCGATCCCTTCTTGGGATCCATTGTAAAGCATCTTTTACACAGTTAGTGAAAAAGAAGAAGGAATGCACATTAATGTTTGATAAATGAGGGATTTATAGTCCACATGCCTGGCCAACATAGATTATTTATGGAAATTAAATTTGGTCTCTCCTCTTGATACAATTATGAGTGCAAAACTTCTTAGCTTCTAATCATCAATGGACATGAAAAGACTCTTTTCCAGACTTGGTTTACAATCTCAAGATCAACATCCAACAGAGGAAAACAATTACATCATATTAATGCCAAAATAAATGGTACAATGTTATTCATGTGTGGATATACCAATATACAAAGCATTATATCCTCAATACAACAAGGTTCATAAACAGATTCAAGTGAACTCTTCTTCGAGCCTATAATAGATTAACTTAAAAAAAAACTATAAATGGTTAATCCCAACACACTGAAACAAACTATAAATGTCAAATAATATACTCTACATCATTTTCAAAAGAGCAATTATAACACTCTAAATGAAAATAGACCTAACACATAGAGGAAGCACCAATGCAACCATCTCTTCCCACATACAATTAAGATTTACCCTAAAGAAATTGAAGTTGGAAAACTCACAAAATAGTTCAGCTATCAACAAAATGCTTATGAAATAAATTCAACAAGGAATACCATAGCATACAAGTACTTATATCTATCCAACAATCAATTCAAGAATTAAATGTGTTGTAGTTGATCCCCAACACCACACAAGTTAGTATTTCCTCCTGTATCCAATAAACAACAACAATCAATTCAAGAATTAAATGTGTTGTAGTTGATCCCCAACACCACACACAAGTTAGTATTTCCTCCTTGCGGGGTATCCAATAAACAATTGATTGGAAACAATGAAGGAACAAATTAGCAATTAAAGTGTTTAGCACATTAATTAAGCTAGTGATCATGTAAGATCATATTTGACTATAGGAGTTGGTTTACACGATAATTACTCACTAGTGATCAACCCAATTAAGAATGATGAGATTGTGATTACCAAACCTTATGAATTGAGAAAGGGGTCCACTGAGCATTGAAAAAATATACCATTCTTGTAATTTAATCAAACAATTACTTGATGGAGGAAACTCAACCAACATTGCATCAAATATGCATCAGTCAATTAGCAAATGAGCACCATATCACTGATTGGAGATTGTAATTCTTAGAAAAAGTGCTTGCATCAAATATGCATCAGTCAATTATCAAATGAGCACCATATCACCGATTGGAGATTGTAATGCTTTAGAAAAAGTGCTCAAGTACATTGTTGTGGTTGTGTTTTAAAAATGATTGGAGTGAACAAACAAAGGGGTGTTATGTTGTTTGTTTCTACAAATTCAAACCTATCAATACATTAAACCCACAATTGTCATTTGCATGGAAATATATACACACATAAATATTCCAACTGAAACAAGCACGCAATAACTAAAAGCACCATAGAAATAGAGTTTTTCACCATAGAATCCCAATTGGAAGAACCATCATCCGTTGGAGATTTATTATGCTCGGGAAATTTCTAAAAAGGGTGAGTTATGCACTCTCAACATAGATTCTAATGCATTCTTACTCACTGGAAATATTGTAGATTGCTTTGGATCATGGAAAACCTCCGATCTTTGAGTAGGTTTCTTTTCCCAAGTCCTTCATGCTTCTACAACTTCCTTTCTTCTTCATTTCCTCTCCATCTCTCTTCTTCTCCTCTTTACTATCCTTTGATTCCAGCAATACTCTTTTTAATAGAGTTACTTGGAATGGCAATCGTCAAGATGATTCATTTCATCTTTTCATGGCATTAGCTTTGGAAAATTATTCAAACTTTGCCAAAACTTAATTACAAAGTTTAAAATGAGAGAAATGCTTCAAATCCATTTTGAATCATACCTCCCCATTCAAAGGATTTTGGTCCCCAAAATCTTCAGTGCAATTCTCTATCTTCTTCTCTATAGCTACGTGATTGGCTTCTCTGCTACAATAGATCAGATATATCTCTTGGTTGTTATGGAATCTTAAAGAACCCTATCAATTCATCTATGTGTATCAATCTCCAATAAATCTCCAAAAAGGGTGCTTCTACTACAAGATGGAATATAAGAGCTTAATAGGGACTACCTTTGGCATAAGCTTGTGTTCCACTTCATTTGTGGAGATGACATCTTCTCCTGCTATGGGTACCTGGAAAATGGTTGCTCCTTCTTCCTTCCCCTTACCCTTCACTCTCCAAAATTTTCTTTGGGTTGTGTAATTCCTATGATGAAGTTTCAAATGATGCCTCCAACACTTGGCTTCCCAATGTCCACTCAACTTGCAGTGCTAACAAAAATTCTTACTATTGCTAGGCATTCTCTCCTTGTTCATGTTCCTCTAAACTTGTGGTTATGTTGGGATGTTTTCTTACCATTATTCCCACAAAAGGAACATAAAATAGATTTCAAACAAACATCACCCGTGTGGCCTTTCTTCTTGTAGCAGAAGCAACCCAAAGATGCCTTGGCATACCTCTTTGCTTTGTGCTTGTGCTTGTCATCTTGTTTTTTTGGTCCCCTAATGTGTGGGTGCAGATTTGGGTGGAAAAACACCCCTATGTTGTCCTCATTGAGGTTTATATGATCATATTGGAATGGTTTGTTTCCCTCATTGAAGTTTCTATGATCATATTAGAATGGTTTGTTGCCCACTCCATTTTCAACTATATGTTCTTCAATATAAATGACTTGTTCTTTGGTCCTTCTTGCCTTGGTGAAGGTTGTATTAATGGTCTTATCTTGAGTCAGACTTGTATTGTATTCCTCGTGTCTACTAGAACCCAAGCCTCCATGCTTGAATATATGTTCAACCACAATGGAGTTTACAATCTCTTGGCTTCTCTTTCCTAGCCCTTGGCCATCATAACCCATTTTCCTCATGATCTTAGAACCGATGCCTCTGGTATGCTTTTCAAAATTACCAAAGGGCTCTTGAGGAAGGTCTATGGAGGGTGAGATTACAATTCTTGTCTTGGTCATGGTGTTGGCTTCTATAGTATCAATGGAAAGTGTTTTCACTTCCTTGGTCTCTTGGATAACGACTGGAAACTTGGCCAGTGTTTCGATCTACTTTTCCAACTCTGCCATCCTCTCCTTCAAGTGTTGGTTCTCTTATTGAACATTTACATTAGAGCCTCTTAACCCTTCCCACCTCTCTCTTTTCAACGTACCCATGATGGGTTTGCTTCTCCTCAAAGTATTAATAGCTAGTTCAAGGCGACAAATTCAATCTCTCTGATACGAATTTGATTTGTAAATGAGGGACTTATAGTCCACATGTGTCACAACATAGATCCTCTACGAAAATTAAACTTGGTCTCTATTCTTGGTGTACTTCAGAGTTTAAAACTTATAAATTTATAATCATTAACAGGTAGAAAAAGACTCTAGTTCAAATATGGTTTCAAGACTTGGTTTACAATGTCAAGACCAGCATCTAGTAGTGGAAAAAAATTGCACCCTTTCAATGCCAAAATAAATGGTATGCTCATTTTCATATGACAGCATGCCAATAAACCAGGCATTAAGTGCTCAATACAACTAGGCTCATAAATAGATTCAACTAAATTTTGCTTAAATTGCCTATAATAGAACCTTGAAGAAAAACTATAAATGGTTAATCCCAACACTAAAAAAAAACTCTAAATGTCGAATAACATACTTTGCATTATTTTCAGATGAGAAATTACAACACTCTAAACAACAATAGATCTATTGTAGAACATCTTGGGTGCATGCATTTTGGGGTGATTCGATGTGGGTAAATGCTTCATAATTCCCACAACATACAAGTAGTTATATCTACCCAAAAATCAATTTAATAAGTAATCATAATATAGTTGATCCCCAACACCACATACCAATATTTCCTCCTTGCGAATGATCCAATAAACAATTGATTGGAGACAATCAAGGAACAAGTTAGCAATTAAAGTGTTTAGCACATTAATTAAGCCATCAATCATGTAAACTCATATTTGGCTATAGAAGCTAGTTTTCATAGTAAATCTCACCAAAGATCAACCCAATTAACAATGATGTACTTGTAATTACCAAACCGAATGAATTATGAAGGGGTATGTTGGGTATTTAACAAATATAGTAGTATCACAATTTAATCAAACTATAACTTAAATGGAGGAAAATCACCAACATTGCATCAAATATACATCAATGAATTAAAAAATGGGCACCAATTGATGGGACCTCACTTTATCAGTTTTATGGCCCATCTTGTGATTTAATTTTGTTAAATTTTTCCTCTTAGACTCGATACTTTCTTAAAAACATTGTTACCTTTGATGACCAACTTAGATATTTTGACTCATGCTTATCCAATCAAATATAATTTACTTAATCTCAAGAAGGATCTAATATATGCTTGGTCTTAAGTCTTTTTTATGGATATTATGTGATTTTTATTCTTGAGTTAATGTGGTTTACAAACAGGAAATTAGTACATCCTTCATGAAGGGATTCGACCCACATGACATTTGATCCTCTTCAATCATGACCACAGACCAATCAACTGAATGGGTGAGAGATCCAAGAGATCTTGTCCCCTCAAAAAATTCAAGATTTCCAATACTTGAAGACAGTAATAAAGATCCTAGAAAATTTGATCTCCTTATGATCTTGGGATTCAAATTGGCAAAGGAGGGAAATTGTCCCCTTGAAACAACGTGTAGAAAATTAGGCCATTAAGGCATAGCTCCCACCAATCAAGGACTTGATTGGATGGGCTAGTTATTACTCTTTTTCAAGCATAAATAGAACCTTAAATAATAGAGTAGGGTAGTCAATGTTATTATTTCATTTCCTTGCTACGGTTGAAGCTAATTCGAATTGTATTAGAGAGGCGGAATTATGTCATGATGTTCCATGACGATTTATGAATAAAAAGAGCATATTTTACTAAATTTTTGAACCCTTGAGTGTTCTTAAGGGTTTCAAGAATTTCCTTTAGTAGGGCCTACTTAAGGAAAGGACACATGAACCCTCGTTGTTAGGGCCCTTCCCTAACCCCCTTACTTAGATACTTTATTAATGTATGAGGCCACCTTCCATGAATAAGGCCCATTAAATAGTTAGTTAATAGTCACTCACTGTAATAAAGGGTCCTTTTTAGTAATAAGGCCCAAATTAGTTGGTCAACCCTCATTATAAGGGGCCCATAGGTGGTTAAGATTCTCTATGGATAGTTATATATTGAGTAGAAGGTTATGTATTTTTTTTTCAAGAATTGTTATTGTATTTGGAGCATTGCTCTTGGAGGTTGCCCCCTTGAAGAGGCAAGTGAACATAGCTCTTTATTTTTATCTCTTTTTTCTCTCATGTTCTTGGATTTTGCAATACATTTTACATGATTTCTCTAGATTTTTGGGGTTCAGTACAATACGAGTGGTATCCGAGCTATTTCTTGGGCATGAAGTGGAAGGATTTTGGGGCACAAAGTGGGAGATTATTTTTTTTTATTTTTGCAGATTTTTGACAGGAAATAGAGGATGCCAATATTTAGGTCGATTTACGAAGTTTTATGTGTATAATTTGGAGAAACCAGGCATATATTTGAATTCCTCTTGAAAATATTCTTAGTTTAAAAACAAATCATCCAAAACAAAGTCCGAGAAGTTGAGATATCATCAATTCAAAATCTATAATTTTTTAGGGTTTTTTCGATGATGGTCATGAATTTCGCAAATTGGATATCTTTTAACAAAGTTCACAGATTTCAATCAAAACATTGCCATTAGATCCATAAAAGCCATGGAATTTCATAATTGGGGTCATAATAGACAATCAGATAAGTATAATTGAAGTTGTGATCATTTTACATTTTTGACCTCAAGCCCTATGATCCAAGTGGATATCAGTGGTCACCCAACTATTCCACTAGCTCAAAGAACAGTTTCTATTTTGGGAGTTTTTTTACAGTTTTCTAGGTCCCAAACTTTTGGGGCCATTTTGAGGCCCTAAACAACATTTTTTTGGCTCGACAATGCATAGCATGTAATCAAGGGAAAATGCTAGGTTGAACATAATATGTACTCCTTGGCTTTACCTTTCCAATGGTGTATCAAGCGCCCTAAATGGAGATCGTATGAAAAAGTTACACCCTCAGAGAGTTGACGTATCAATTATCCCCATCGGGGCCCACAAACCTTTTGGTGTTTCATCTCTTAGGGTTAGGGTTTTGGATTTTTAGGGTTTTCTCATTTATGTTTTATGTTAAAAAGGCCTTTGGAGCCTCATTGTACTCATCGTCTTGTGAATGAACGTAGTTGTCACATCTCTTCTCAAAGATAAGATGCCACCATTCGAGCAAGTTTGTTTCAGTCTGCATTTTTACAGTTTCAACAGGTTCTCTTTATTAATAGAAGTCAAGTTTTATTGTATATCTATGTGTTTCTCTACTATACATTTGTATTTCATTTTGCTCCATTTATAAATCCATATCAGTGGTATCAAAGCGGTCTATTCTTTATTTGTTTCTCTGTGCATGTCCCCAACGAGGTCAAGGTACAAAGAGTTGGGACTCAAAGTAGTTGAGCCCTTGCAAGACCGTCCCTGCTGATCACGATGACCTCCCATGTCAAAAGAAAAGAGAGATGATGGAGCAAGATATCCTTTTAAATTGTTGCTCATGGAAGCCTTCGCGTAACAAATAAATGAGATTATGGATAACTTTGCACAGATCCTTCGATGGCTACCAACAAGAGATGCATCTTCATCAAGCGGCCACTTTGGAGGCACCGACCCCTTTAAGGTACAAGTCAATTTTGATATCCCCTTATTTGAAGGCTAGATAGATGCAGATGCAGTAGATAAATGGTTGAATCTACTAGAAGGGTATTTTTTGGTCCATAATTTTTCCAATAGAGAAAAGATTACCTTTGTGCTCCTTGAGGTTGTCCCCCGTGTCAAGGATTGGTGGGAGACTTACTATGAGCAAAAGGAAACTGAGGAATCTATAATATTTTAGATCTCACCCACTTGGGATTCTTTCAGGGATGCTATTAAGGAACAATACTACCCTGTTGGAAGCTATGATGACCAGTATACGAAATGGATCACCTTATGACAAGAAAGGGACTAGACATTGTTGGAGTTCACAAATATCTTCCATACCTTGCGCACCAAGTTGGGTATAAAATAATATGAATGACATCTTGTGCTCAAGTATCGCAGTTGTCTACAGAGATACATCCAAACAAAAATGAAGTTTATGGACATATCATCACTAGGCGTGGCTTATCGATATGCTGTCAAAATTGAGTAGAAATTTAAACAGAATAAGCGAGAGTTTGGATCTGCAAATTCCTCACAACAAAAGAAAGGAAAAGGCGGCCCCAACCCACGGAACAAAGTATAGAGCAAGGATGGACCCCCTCAGGACAACTAGTCCAAGACACAAACAAAGAAGGGTAATGATAAGACAAAGAAAGATGTTGGGAAGTGGTGTGAATTCATAAAATCCCATGGCATAACACCAATGAATGTCGCTCAAAGCATTCGTTGGTGGCCGAGATGAAAGCCTCAGAGTCAGAGGTAGGTTCCGACACTGAATCAGATCTTAAAAATGGGAAGCAGATCATTGATGCAAAACCCATTCCACTTTCGTTACCACCAAGGTCCATCCAAGTGAACCAATTGAACCGTAGGAAGGTGAACGCCTTTTTCACTCGTAGATGTGGGTGAAGGGTGCTCCGCTACATTTCAATGTCGATAGTGGAAGTCAAAAGAACCATATCTCAGCAGAGGTCATCAACCTGTTGAACCTGCCAATGACACAACACTTGCGTCCCTACACCATCATGTGGCTCTTCTAAGGAAGAGATCTATGCATCAGCCAATAGTGGCATCTTCCCTACGGCATCAAGCCCTTCAAGGATGAGGTATTGTGTGATATTTTCCGCCTTGAAATTTGTGATGTTTTTTTAGGCCAACCATACTTGTGGAAATGACATGTTGTATATGAGTCTAAACCTCACAGTTTTATTATTACTTTGGGTAGACAATTGTACATGCTACTAGAGGTAGCTTCGCTTGCTGCCATTTCTTTGATCTCTGCTAAACAATGAAGGAAGTTCATTTCCCAGACCGATAAATTTGTCTTCTTCATGATTCTCTCTCAAATTGAATAGAAGGTTGCAGCCACATCCATGGCCTCTCCATGTAGTATAAGTAGGTGGAAAAGATCATGGAAGAATACAAATAAATCTTCTTCTCACCCACTGGGGTACCGCTGCACTATCAAGTCAAGCATTCAATCGATCTAACCCCTGGTGCACCTCTACCCAATGGGTCAGTCTATCGTCGCTCTTTGATGGAAAATGAGAAAATCATGCGACAAATCCAAGAGTTGCATCAAAAGGGGCACATATGACCCAGCTCCTCACCCTATGGAAGCCCAATTGTACTCATGCAGAAGAAATATGGGACTTGGCGACTCTGCATTAATTATAGGGCCCTAAACAAAATCACAGTTGGGAACTGGTACCCAATTACCCTAATTGATGACCTTCTTGACTAGCTCAAGGGAGACAAGTTTTTTAGTAAGATTGACCTGAAGACTGGCTACCACCAGGGGTCAATAGAAAAGACTGATGTATGGAAGATTTATTTCAAGTCCAAAGAAGGTCTTTTAGAATGGCTAGTCATGCCCTTTAGTCTAACAAATGCTCCATCAAATTTCATGAGATTGATGGATGATATATTGCGGGCTTTCACCAATTATTTTGTGGTGGTATATCTAGATGATATCCTCATCTTCAATAAGAATTGGGCAGAACACTTGCAACATATTTAGTAGGTCCTTCACACTCTGCGACAACACAAGTTATATGTTAACTTTAAAAAAATCTCCTTCGGCATAAATAAGGTCCAATACCTAGGCTACATTGTTCATGAGGATGGTGTGCATGTGGATCCATCCAAGATCTAAGTCATTCCTGATTGGCCAGCCCTGACCACACTAATTGAGATTCGAAGTTTCTTAGGACTTTCCAACTTCTATTGCATGTTCATGTTGGGATTCTCCCATATTGCATGGGCCCTTAGCCAAGTGGCCAAGGGTGGTGGCAAGGAAAATTTTGTGTGGGGGAAGTCCCAACAACAAGCGTTCAATTATCTGAAAAATTGCTTGTGCTTAGCTCCAGTACTCTCCTTACCTAATATGCAACAACCTTTTGAGATTGAGACCAATGCCTCAGACTATGTTGTGGGTGCAGTTCTCACTCAGCATGTTCATCTTGTGGCTATCATAGTGAGACACTATAATATTTCATCCGTAAGTACCCTGTTGGCAAATGTTTAACAGGTAGCGTATGCTTGTCATTGATGGCAAGTACAATAGTGAAGATGGCAGGATCAGAGTGTGCATCGATGGACAAACAAGAACAATGTAATCTTGGAGGAGAAGCGTCGTTGATCATTGGATCCCATCCAAAATTCTCGACAGCATGAGGACCGTCAGATCTGAATAAAGACAAGAAGAGCACGCGCTGAAGAGAAGGATAGATCTCAGGCGTTAGATATGAGCGCAGGATCCGACCACCGTTGGATCGAGGAAAACCTACACGGTGTTTAAAGAACAAGGAGAAGTGGGCGAAATTGCGATATGCGAAATTGCGACTTAATCTGAGCCGTCAGATCGAGGTTGAATCTGGACCGTTGATCCCTATCCATGTCGGAGTTTCGAGGATCGAGAGTTGGAGATGTCAAAGAATTTTGACATCAGGAACCCCGATTTCGCGATATGCAATATCGCGATTCAATCACATCTATTGAATCGAGAATGAATCTAGACCGTTGATTTAACTCCTTATCGAAGTTTCGTAGATCGGGACTTGAAGGTGTCGAGAACTCACACGGTGAAGTGGCGAAATCACGAGAAGATCTGGGCCATAGGATCTGGGGGAAGTATGAAGGACCAATAGCCGTTAGATATGGTGAAGCTGCAAGGCAGATATGATAGTAGTGGTCCATTGGATCAAGAGGACACGTGGCGAAAGATCGTCATGTCACTAACTGGAAAGTCAAAGCAACGGGGTTTGATCTTAGCCATCAGATCGAGGTTTGATCTTAGCCGTCAGATCAAGGTTTGATATTGACCGTTGATCCGACTCCATCTCGCAGTCTCGGCTATCGTGACTTGGAGTGATGAGACCCTTCATCACAGGAACTGCGAGATGTGAATTCACGAAGAGATCTGGACCATCAATACACCAAGATTTTGGACCGTTGATCTGAGCTCCATCTCGGAGCTTCGCCTATCGCGACTTGGAGTGACGAGAACCTCCATCTAAGGAACAACGATATGCGAGATCGTGAAAAGATCAAGACCATCGGATCACCAAGAATGTGGATTGTTGATCTAAGCTCCATCTCGGAGCTTCGCCTATCGTGACTTGGAGTGACGAGAACCTCCAACTAAGGAACAGTGAGATGCGAGATCTCGAAAAGATCTGGACCGTTGATTCATCGAGATCATGGACCGTCAATCAGGGTCTATGAAGATCATGAGTTCACAACACCTTTTAGCGCAACCTGTTGTCACCACGTATGGTCACGTGGAGGAAGGACCTAGTGCAGATGAGCTCCGCCTCAAAATTTCGGAGCTCGTGACATGGAGAGTCAAGATGTCTCATCGTAGAATCTCCGAATTGCGAAAGTGCGAAACGGGTAAATAACGACAATACCCTTCAGAGTTAATCCAATGGTGCAGGTGAATTTGAACAAGATCGTAGGGCTATTGTTGCACGACACAGTGAAACTGCTAGTAACCATTGATGGTTTCTACCAGAGGATGCGAAGAGACTTCGGTGTGATTTCCAGAGGAGCAGAAGAGTCACATGGAATCTGCCAGTGGAATGAAGATGACTCGTGGAGGTGATTGACAGCTGGATGGGATTGAGGTTGTAACTGAAACAGAGAAGGTGAGCTTGACTGTCACAGAGAAGATGAAGAGTCTCAACTGCCAGAGAGGCTGAGGAATCTCAGCATAACATCCAGTGATGTTGAACGCGTGGGAAAACCGCCAGAGAAGCTAAAGAGTCACGATGATGATCAGACAGAGCACTCGAGAGGTGGAGCATAACGGCGTGGAGTCAGCATGCAGAGGCATTGCGAAAATTGCATGCACAAGGTGCACAGAAGCTATAAATACACAGTACAGAGAAGAGAAAGTGGTTGTTGCGGTTGTTGTTGGAGGTTGTTGTGAATGTTGTTGGTGAAGGTGATTCATGTGTGAAGAAGGGGGAAAGTGCAGCAGCTGAAGAGCACAGAAGAGGAACTGTGAAATGAATGGACATGGCGCACAGAGCATAAAAATCAGAAGAACAGACAGCGCAAGTGATGTGTGCAGAAAGTCAATGAGGCAGACAGAGCAACAAAATGCAACAAAATAGTGATGAGTCTGGTAAACCATTGTTGAACATCATATCACTGTAATAAGTTTCAGTAGGAAATATTTATATTTCAGGGTGGTTGGGTGGAGCTAGGGAGGACTTGTTTCCTCAAAGGTTCAAGTGGGTGCTTGAACACAAGGAGTTGGTGCTTCCTTCTAGTTGGTACTAGAGAAACCAGGGAGTTAGTGCTTCCTTCTAGTTGGTGCTAGAGAAAACAGAGAGTTGGTGCTCTCAGTAAGTTGCAGCTTGCAAAGCTAAGGTTGTAGCCTCATTATGAGTTGGTGCTCATATGTATGATACTGTAAAGAATGTAACCATTACTTATCATATAAATAAAAAGAGGTTTTTACCCTGCATGGGTTTCCTCAGGAAATATTTGTCTCTGTGTTTCTCATATATGTGAATGATGTTGAAAGTGCCATTGTGTATTTCCCTGCATTATTGTGATTATCATTCAGTGTCTCTACAAAGAGTTTAAAAGAACCATAATTGTTTAAGCACGGAAACAACTGATTCACCCCACCCTCTCAGTTGTCTAACAATTGGTATCAGAGCCGGCCCCCTTTTATCTAAGGGTAGATCCTAGAGTTTAAACATGTCAAGCCATGAAGGAAATTCAACCAATAAGGCCCCTCTGTTCAATGGAACAAACTTTGCCTTCTGGAAAGTTAGAATGAGAACCTATATAATGGCTTTAGGTGCAGATGTATGGGATGTGGTAGAGACTGGTTATGTAAAGCCAATTGTGCTAGCTAATAAGGATGACAAACTAGAATTTAGCTTCAACACTAAGTCTATGAATGCTATCTTGAGTGGGCTTGCAGAAGCAGAATTTGTGAAATTTATGCACCTAGGAACTGCCAAAGAAATGTGGGACAAACTCACTAACAGTTATGAGGGTAATGAGAAGGTAAAGGATGCAAAG
>JASDQU010014769.1:159585-175366 GCA_032191745.1 Picea mariana | reverse complement strand
TACCAACAGGGGTTACAAGGGTGGCCAACAAACGTGCGCTTAAGAACCACTTGTATTTCCTGTGTGTATGAATCCCACAACCGCGGGTTTATGCGCGTAACGACATATCTCTGTGGCTTAAAGACGCCGGAATACGTCTCTACCCTGAAAAAAAAATACCCACAATTTCTGCCAAGGAAAGTGCTCTGATACCACTTGCAAGATACCAGATATATAAAATATGCAGAATAGAAATGAAATGCTAGAAATAACAGAGTAACAGTATAATATCCAGCATAATCTTCACAATACACAGAAATGATATACAAAATAGCAACAGAAATAGCACTTGAACAGAAATAGCACTTGATTCAGATAGCAATGTTCACAGGCCTCTTCGAGGGGGCAACCTCCAATCGAGCAACACTCTGTTACAATAATATCCAAGCTAGGGTTCTCATACCCTCGACTCCTATTTATACTAAAAAGAAGCATCTAGAGGAAGATCCTTCTAGAAGCGGAAGCTTCTATTAGGTCTTCTTACATCTGCCTTATTCTATTTTATTGAAAGGTCTTATTAATATTGACCTTTATTACATCCGAATACATTGATCTACCTATGTGCGGGTTAGGACCTTAACAAAATCAAACCAAGCAAACAAAACCTTCTCTTGATGGCCATACTAGTTGGTGATGAAATCCAACGTCGCGTGACCAATTCAAGAAGGGGCTAGGATATGAGCGGGTGGAATAGTTATGATGGTGACCTGCTTAACAAACTTACGCCTTGGTGCAAGCTTCCATGCAGTAATTGTGGATTTTCCCTCCAAGGAGCCCGAGTGAGTTTGACCACCGTCTGTTCCAGGTACAGGGAAGACTTCCCTTCATCATCACCTTGTGTAAAGACCCTAAATATTATGGCTACTAAGGACACCAACTCATAGTCAGCCCCTAGGGGGTATAGTCGACAGTCCAGTCCGAACGTATGGGCAGGATAACAAGTCCAAAATCCTTCGAGAGAACTGAGGACAAGTGGATCGGTAGAAGTCCAGAGGACCCCAAACGGATTTGAAATTCATGAAGCACTAAGACCAAATCAAGACAGTTGGACCTCAATAAGAAAACCCAATATACGATCTGACTACTACAAATGGTTGAACCATGGAGGGATAATCTCTGTAACTCTCCCGAACGCGACCTCGTACGTAACCCCTGTGTGAGAGGGGGATCCTAGAAAGCTTATACGACAATTGGACTTACTCTCCCTATTGCAAGATTCAAATGTTTGTTTTGAATGCTTTGGAGATTTGTACTCACAGCCTAATCCAAAGCGCTAATCCTAGTATAATGTTGGTGGAAGATTCTAAAAACAAAATGTTCTAGATTGATTTTAATTAACGTTGATTTTTGTGGTTGTTCTTTACTCAGAGGTGTATGAGAGTGAAACTGATGAAATTATGACTCAATTCCCAAAAAATGCATAAGAAATGATAATCAATCTTTTCTTTCAATGAATCTCTATTTAAGGGAAGGAGAATGGATTTTCCTTTCACTATCAAACACTAAGATGCAATGACCTCATGCAATTTTTCTCAATCAAGAATCCAATATAATGCTAAAAAATTCAGAAATTTGTTCTAATATCCAAAAACTAATCGCGAAAATATATCCTTTTGTTTAAATGTGAATGATAATCATCTTGATGTAAAGCTTCCTATGTTAATCAGACTTCAAGATCTATGAGATTTAAGCAATTGGAAGAAAACTTCACATAAACAAAACACACTCTCATTGTGATCCAACAAGAAACAAAAAGAAAACCAAATTTGCAAAAAGACAACCAAAAATTCAAACAGGAGGAAATGCTCAGAAAAAAGACCTCAAAGATCAGGATAGAGCATTGGATAGATCTTTGAATTTCCTTACAACAACTTTCATTCAATCAGATAAAGGAAAAAAAACAGTAAATTGACTCCAAATCTTCAAAGAAGAAGAGTGACTCAAAGTAAGGAAGAAAGATGTCAAAAATCCAAACAAAACATCATCAATCCTTAGAAATCAAATGGTTGGAAGCTAAAACAAAGACACAATGAGATGGTGATAACCCTGAGCAGATGAATCAACAAAACACTACACTCAGAGATCCATTCCGAAAACGTTTTTTAGCAGAAAAAGACCAGTGCTCTGGTGTCAAGGGCACCAGAGTGTTGCAACACTCAGTGGGAGCCTGCAAGGGAGTGCTAGTGCTCTGGTTGTAGAGGCAGGGGAGCGCTAGCCTATGAGAAGAACAAAAACTTGCCCATAACTCAAAAAACTCAAGAAAATCCTGAAATTCAGTGTGTATGGGATGAATCTAGGAGACAATCAAAACATCTAAGAACCAGAAACATAGAGTGAAATAAGATCTAAAGTGAGAAAAGGTAAAAAACAAACAATACCAAAGAAGGAAACCAAAACTGAAAGCTTCGCCCCCCAGTGGAGTCGCCAATCTTTGTTATAGGAAAATCCCCTTGCAGACAGGTGGATTCCCTCTTGGATCCTAGACCTCTAAGATCAAGACAGAAAGGTGCCAACTTTGGTCACTGACATCCCTTTAAAGCTAGCTAAGCTAATATATAGAGAAGAGGAAGAAGATGTACCTTTTTTACGATGTTTGTCCTCGCCCAGTCCAAGTTGAGCTCTGATCCCCAAGCTCTTCAACAAGTCCTGCAATCCAATCAAAGACAAAGCATGCTTCCTATTCTACTATGATTAGCTTGAAACTAGATCTATCCATTAAAGACAAGTTCATGTAGGTATACACAATCTTGAAGGAAACAAGACAAGCACATGTATTAATGAGAACTCAATAGAGATACTTACAGACAATTGATGAAGCTGCAACAATCTCTTCAAGCTCTCCTTGTCCAACCCCTTGCTCAAATGATCCACAAACAAAATGACTATGCTTCACTGATTATCTCCCTTATGAGATCATAAGTTTGATGCCTTCAATGTCTCTCCCTTTTTATCATGAGGAGGCCTCCTTATATAGGATTGGAGAGGCCTACCCACCTTAGAGATTCTTGGGATAGGTTGAAGATCTTTCTCTATCTGTTGTGGATCCTCCCTAAGATCCAACATTGACCTCAGATTCAAATCAAACTAACTTCAGAGATAAGAGGGATCTTCCCCTGATTTTCTCAACAACACAACGCTCCCCCATAATGGTGCACAGAGCGCTACAACGCTCCACCAAAGGAGGGCAAGGAGTGCTAGTGCTCCCTGCTAGTGGGTAGGGGAGCGCTGCCCTTCAAAATTCTTTTTTAAGTGCTCTTTCTCAAGGAAAAAGCTTTGTATTCTTTGTCAAGTGATTTCTCCTTCTTTAACCAGTCTCTGAGGGTGTCTTCAAGTGTTCCTTGTGATGTCATTCGAGACATGACATAGGCAAGATGACTGTATGATGTCTACAGCACTTGCGACACTCGTGGCCATAATTTGACACTTGAGACACTTTTAATGACATAAATAGATCATCATTGAAGTGAGTAATTTTGATGTGTAACAGTGAGTGATCTCCCTGAGTGTTGTTCTCGGTGTACTATAGCAAGAAGATGATTGATTAGTTTATTTAAGGCTGGTTTCAAGTGTTCCTAGGGGATTTCCTATATACTCGAGGGCATATGTAAGTGATATTTCTTATACAAGTACTGTGATGCGATACTAATCAAAGGGGTACCAACAAGGGTTACAAGGGTTTCCAACAATGTGATTCCACTTGTATTTCCTACTTGTATTCTTCCCCTACCACAGTTTTACTCACTGAACGAGAGATCACTGTGTTATTAAAGACGTCGTAACATGTCTCTAAAAAAATTTAAAATTATGAGCTTGTTAATCGTATAAAAATCTCTTAAATTCACCAGAAAATAACTTGTGCAAAGTAGGGTGATCTGGATCTATAAATGGAATGAAATGAAATACAAATGTATAGAAAATAAACACACAGAGATACAGTAAAACTTGACTTCTATTAATAAAAAGAACCTGTTGAAACTGTAAAAATGCAGATTCAAACAAACTTACTCCAATGTTGGTAGCTTATCTCTGAGAAGAGATGTGACGGCTACGCTCATTCAAAAGAAGATAAGTAAAATGAGTCTCCAAAGGAATTTTTAACATAAAACATAAACAAGAAAACCATAAACATCCAAAACCCTAACCTTGGGAGATGAAATGCCAAAAGCTTTATGGGCCCCGATGGGGGTAGTTGATACGTCAACTTCCCAAGGGCGTAACTTTTGCATACGATCTCCATTTGGGGTGCTCGATACATTGTTGGAAAGGTATAGCCAAGGAGTACATATTAAGTTTGACCTAACATTTGCATTCAATTACATGATAGGTGTTGTCGAGCCAAAAAAATGTCGTTTAAGCCCTCAAAACGACCCCAAAATTTTTGTTAGGATATTTAGACACTTAGGAGTTAGTTAAGATCTACTTGGTCTAATGTGTCGTTAGGTAAAAGTGTGTTTCTTTAGTATGCATTAGTATGCATTTGTAGTTAGGAAATCCGACGGTCACGATATGTTCCCGACATAGAGTGATCCGACGGTTCATATTCTCCTCGATCTTAACAACCATTGATCCGTGGCTTAACACCTGATTGGTCCATGATCTCTATTTAAAGAGCATGGAGGGTCATTTTTCGATGATCGATTGTGAGAAAATCTCTTGTAAAATCTCTCTGTAGTCTTTTTCTTTTGCATTAATAAATTGTTCCAAGTGGCCGCGTTGGCTGGGGCCGTGAATGTTTCCCCGTAGGGATTTTACCACATGAAAACATTAGTGTGTTGATCTTTGATTTGGTTATGTGAGTGGTTACTAAAGGTGTTCGTCCTCTGTTGGAATACCTATGTTGTCGAAGATGGTATCAGAGCCTGTTTGAAGACCTGCTCCTGTTGTAGATCGAGATCGTGAAGTCGAGTTTCCTCATCTCCATTTTATGTCATTTTCATACATTTTTGGGCTGAGAAGACTGTTCCATTGAGTTTGAAGCACTCGTTTAAGTCAGGAACACTTTTCATTTCACTCGAAAAAATTTTCTGTTTTCCCAAGATACGACCATTACAATCAGATCCAGAGGTATAAAGTCTGAAAATGCATTTTAAAATTTTTTTCAAAGTATTATTTTGGTTTTATATTATTTGTTTCTAGGTATCTACTCTTTTAGATCTGTGTATTCTCTTTGCCCCGCACCCTGTGCGATCTCATAAAATCAGAAACATATAGGAAAATTTGCATCTTCCGGGTAAGCTAACCGAGATCTAACCCTTGTTGTCATCGAGAAGCAAAATTTTTTCTTGTGTGAAAAGATATTTTTTTTAGCACGCTCTCCAAGGCCGTCTTCAACAACAACAACAACGAAAATCCTCTTGCAAAACAATACAATGTGTTTTGCTAGCCCATTTGGTTAAAAATTGCCTTATTAAGTAAGAGGTCTTGAGGTCAAGTCTCTCTTTTGTTACTTTTTTTTTGAAAAATTTATTGCTAAAATTGTAAAGTGTATTTCACTTCAAGTATAAAAGTGAATCACTGTAAGTAGCTTTAATATTCTATTTTAGAGTTATTTATTTTGCATGCAACTTTTCTTTTATAAATTAACTTCTTTGTAAAAGTGATCCCCACTTCTCTTTATAAAAGTGGGTCACTTCATAAAGCAACTTACACTACCACATGGTCCTTTGGTTACCATTTATGCCTTTTTAAAAAAATGGCATAACTCTCACATTTGAAGTCCATTTTCAGTGCCGTTTTTTTTTAAAACTGCATAAATTTTTAAAATCTTTCCATTCAGATCATCAGTTTCAATTTTTAAATCCATTATATCTACATATTTAATATGGTTTCTACAAGTAATCTCTTACTTACCAACACCAACTATTTCCAATGGAAATCCCATATGGATGATTTATCAAGAAGTAAAGGCTTGTACTGGATTACCTTGGGAAAGGAAACAACGACCACGGATGCTGATAAGAAATCCAAATGGGATAATAGGAGTGACGAAGCACGTGGATTAATCGGAATGTCCATCTCTCATGATTTAAGGTTTCATCTTCAATCAATTGATAAACCCAAAGAAGCTTGGGAAAAGATTGAATCTGTGTTTGGTAAACACAATATTATTCGAGCACAACAGTTAGAAAATTAAGTACTGACTTTAAGTCCAAATGAATTTTCTTACATTGAAGACTATCTATCTAAGTTTAAAACACTCAGAAATTTATGTGAAGAATGTAAGATAAAGATAAAATAAGATCATTGCATCTATCTTATTCTTTCTAAGATAGGTAGTGCATATTCTATGTTTGTATCTACCTTTTATGCCATGCAAGAAGCTCTAGGGACAACTTATCAAAAACCCAGTCTTGAGAACTTTTGTGATGCTTTGATTAGAGAGAAAGATAAGCTTGTACAACTTGGAGTGATCAACACTGCAGGTACCTCCAACAAAGCCTTAGTTTTCCATTAGAATGATAAACCCAAGAATCCCAAGAAGCGACATCCTCTCCACTCAGACAACTTCCGCTCCTAATGGTGATAAAGTACCAAAATATAAAAGTAAGAAGACTGAAAAACATTGCAACTTTTGTGATAAATATGGTCATGATGAGTCCTAATGTTTCAATAAGATGGCAACTTTAGAAGCAACGATGAAGAAACACAACATCAATATTGATTCTACTACTTCTTCTTCTTCTCATGGACATGCACTTTCTGCTTCTAGTTTCTCCTTCAATACCACTTCTACTTATTCTTCTGATGAATGACTTATTGATTCTGGAGCATCTTATCATATGGCTAATGATAAAGACATATTTTTTGCTCTAAATGAATGTAACACCAAGAAAATATTTGTTGGTGATGATAGATCTCTTAGTGTTGAAGGATCTGGAACAGTTCAAGTAGAAAATGGTCATTTCAATGATGTATTATGTGTTCCAAGTCTTTCTTGTAACCTTCTATCAGTATATCAAATCACCCATTCAGGTGAAGGTAAAACCGTAGAGTTTTCACCTCACCAAGTTGTAATCAAGGATATAAAAGATCCTAAGCATGTTCTTGCAACTAGAATTGCTGATGATATTATCAGGTTGTATAAGTTTGACAACTTTGGGTCATCATCTTTTTCATCAGTTTTTGTTGCTTATAGCGATTGCTTGAGCAAACTTTGGCATGAGCGGTTTGGTCATCTAAACTATTGCTCATTGCAACAACTATGTAATCAATAGATGGTGACTGGTCTTCCTCTTGTTTCATGCAGAGATGCTATTTGTGCCAGTTGTGTTCTCGAAAAACTTCATCGGGACAGTTTTGACAAACATGCCTATTGGCACGCCTCGGGTCCTTTGCAGCTTGTTCACAGTGATTTGTGTGGTCCACTTTCTTCTCCTTCTTTTTTTGGGTGCAAGTATTTCTTAACTTTCATTGATGACTTTTCCAGATGTACTTGGGTTTACTTATTAAAAATTAAGAGCGAAGTTTTTGACAAGTTTTTGGCCTATAAGGCCCTTGTAGAAAAACAATTTGGACATCAATTTCAAAGGTTAAGAACAAATAATGGAGGCGAATATGTGAACACTAATTTTACAAGTTACTGCACTACACAGGGAATCCAAATGCAACACACTGTTCCATATACACCACACCAAAATGGTGTTGCTGAGAGAAAGAACCACACATTAAAAGAAATGGCTAATTGTATGATCCAATCTAAGGGATTAAGTCTAAAGTATTGATCGGAAGCAATCAACTGTGCAAATTACATAGTAAATCGCACTCCCACAAAGGCTCTTAAAAATATAACACCGAAAAAGCTTGGACTAAAACTAAACCAGATGTAAGTCACTTTCGTGTATTTGGCAGTATAGCATGGGCTCACATTCCTCATGAGAAAAGGAAAGCATTGTAGCCTAAAAGTGAGAAGTGTATATTTGTTGGTTATTCTGAAGATGTCAAAGGTTATAGACTTCTTCAAACACATTGTAATGAAATTATTATTAGAAGATATGTTAACTTTGATGAAAATATCTTGTCCTACGATCCTAATTCGACATTTGTGCCTTCTTTGGCCCGTGAGCCTAATTCAACGGTTCTGCCTTCTTCGGCCTGCGAGACATCTTTGATGTTTGTGCCTTCTTCTATTCTGGTTTCTTCTTCAGATGATGACAATGATGATGAAAATCCACCTCCACCTGCTCACCTTCATCCATATGAGTCATTTTTACCTGAACTGACACCAGCTCCACCACTTCCTAGATGGGTCCGTTCAACACAAGAAGAAACTGGTGATCTTTTCGGTGATCCTTCAAATCAACATTGGAAGTATGTTCACAATTCCAGTGATCCTCTTGTCTTTTGGCTCAGGTTTCAGAAACTGATGATCCAGAGACATTTGCAGAAGCTTCAGGTCATCCAAATTGGGATACAACAATGAATGAAGGGTATCGTTCTTTAATGGCAAATGATACTTGGGATCTTGTACCTCTTCCAAAAGGAAGAAAACTTGTAAGATGTAAATGGGTCTACAGAACTAAGTATGCATCATACGGAAGTGTTGAAAGACACAAGGCTCAGTTAGTTGCCAAAGGATTTTATCAAATTGAAGGAATTGACTATAATGAAACCTTTTCCCGTGTAGCCAAAATGAATTCCATCCACCTTGTTCTTGCCCTTGCTTCCTCACATAAATGGGAGGTCCATCAGATGGATTTTAAATCCACCTTCTTGCATAAAGAATTGCAAGAAGAAATCTACGTGGAACAACCTCCTAGCTATGTCCATAATGACTTTAGCCTTGTTTGTCGCCTTAAGAAATCTCTTTATGGTCTCAAGCAAGCTCCCCAAGCTTGGTATGCCAAAATGGACATCTTTCTTATTGTCATTGGATTATCTAGATGCCATTCTGATCCTAATGTCTATACCAAGAAAGTAGGAAGCCATCTCATAATCCTTGTCCTTTATGTTGATGACCTTATCCTTACTGGTAGTGACAAAAAACTTTTAAACCATGTGAAAACTAGCCTTAAGAAGAAATTTGAAATGACAGACTTAGGATTTTTGCACTATTTCCTTGGTTTCCAAGTTTTGCAAACCAATTAAGAAATTTTTCTTTCCCAGTCTAAGTATGCTTGTGACCTTCTTCATAGCTTTCACATGGATGATTGTAAACCAACCCCTTCTCCCTTCCAGTCTGTATTCAATCTTACTTCCACTTGTAATTATCCCAAAGTTGATGCCACCCTGTACCGTCAGTTAGTTGGTAGCCTCTTATACTTGACTCATACCCATCCTGATCTTTCCTCTGCTGTTGGTCTTGTTGCTCGGTATATGAAAACACCCCATGAAATCCATTGGAAAGAAACTAAAAGGATACTTCGTTATGTACGTGGCATAGTTCAGTTTAGGATACATTATAGTTCAGGGGGGACTCCTTTATTGGTTGGTTTCACTGATTTAGATTGGTCCGACGACCTTGATGATCATAAGTCTACTACAGGTTAGGTTTTCAGCCTTGGTTCAAGACTTGTCACTTGGGCCTGTAAGAAACAATAGGATATTTCACTTTCTTCAACAAAAGCAGAGTATCGAGCAACGATAAATGCAAGTCAGGAAGCCTTGTGGCTTCGACAGATCCTTTCAGAGTTTGGATTTGAGCAGCAGCATCTGACCAACCTTTGGTGTGACAAATAGAGTGCCATCAAGCTCGCCAAAAACCCAGTTCAATATCAACGCAACAAGCACATCGAGCTACACATGCACTTCATCAGAAAGCTCATTCATGATCAAGTTATTGAAGTGCTCTTTTTCCCTACAGAAGATCAAGTTGCAGACATTTTCACAAAGTCTCTTACAGAAGTGAAGTTTTCAAAACTTCGATCTATGTTAGAAGTTCAAGAAGTTGTCATTAAGGTGGGATAAGCTCTAATGCCTCCTTGCTTATCCTATTGTGTCAACATTGTAAATCCTTCAATCCTATCCCAAGTTGTTCTTAACGGGGCATGTTAGTATATTTAGACACTTATGAGTTAGTTAAGATCTACTTGGTCTAATGTGTCGTTAGGTAAAAGTGTGTTTCTTAGTGTGTTTCTTTAGTATGCATTAGTATGCATTTGTAGTTAGGAAATCCGACGGTCACGATATGTTCTCGACATAGAGTGATTCGACGGTTCATACTCTCCTCGATCTTAAAGACCATTTATCCATGGATTAAAACCCGATTGGACCATGATCTCTATTTAAAGAGCATGGATGGTCATTTTCTGATGATCGATTGTGAGAAACTCTCTTGTAAAATCTCTCTGTAATCTTTTTCTTTTGCATTAATAAATTGCTCCAAGTGGCCGCGTTGGCTGGGGGCATGGATGTTTCCCCATAGGGGTTTTACCATGTGAAAACATCGGTGTGTTGATATTTGATATGGATATGTGAGTGGTTACTGAAGGTGTTCGTTCTCTGTTGGAATACTTGTGCTGTCGAACAATTTTGGGACCTGAAAAACTGTAAAAAAACTACCAAAATGGAAGCTGTTATTTGAACCAATGGAATAGGTGGGTGGCCATCGATATCCACCTAGATTAGTCCCCTCCCATTAGGAATCAATGGTATCAGTTGCATTGATCACCCCCATCAGATGGGGAAACTTGTACTGAACTTGGCTCCGAGTGAGGCATTTACCTTGGTGCAGGAGATACCCTTCTCCGACAACCTGATAAAGTTGGATCCTCTATTGGTGAGTGCCCTTAATCTGAGTGTCCCTGATCTGTTCAATGACGACCTATTCCATGCATTCAATATTGATATTTGTTAATGTTAATTGCTCTGCGATCTCCGATGTGTCCAATAATGGTGGGAATTATGGTCGAAGGAGGTCCACATTGAACACTGGGTGCAAGCCAAGGAAGAGGGGAACACTTAGCTCAAAAACATTGTCACCCACAACCTTGGTGAAGGTGTAAGGTCCATAGCGAAGTGGACAAAGCTTCCGATGGGGTCTTGTAAGGTACTCCTTCTACAAATGCAACCAGACCTTGTCTCCCACCTGAAACTTGTGCGACACTTGGTGTTGATCATGGCATTATTTGTACTTAGCATTGAATTTCTATAAAATATCATTGACCTATTTCCAGATGTGCTAAATCAGTTCAACAAAATTGGTGGCTTTGCCGGCATCAAATTGAGCATGGGATGATTCTTCCTGTGGGGATACAAGAGGCTGAGTGACATCAATGGGACACAATAGTTGAAATCCCATCCCCACCTGAAAGGGACTATGGCTGATCAAGCTATGAAGGGATCTGTTGTAGTTGTATTGAACATAGGGGAGACTCTTATACCATGTGCGTGGATTTTTGGAGTTCTACATGAGAAATATATGCATGATCATTCTGTTGACGACCTCTGTCTGGCCAACAGTTTGGGGGTGGAAGGAGGTGGATTTGGTGATCTTGGTGTCCAACAATGACCAGAGACTGGACTAGAATGTGCTTAGGAACATGTTGTCCTGATATGAAATGATGGTTTGTGGTATCCCAAAGTGTACCCACACCCATTTTAAGAAGATCTTAGTAGTGGCCTCCACTATGATATTATTCTTGCAAAATGTTAGGATGGCCATCTTAGAAAACCATGACAAAAACATAGTCATTTCCCTGCTTGGTGAAAGGAAGGCCCGACATGTAGTTCATCGATATGGATTCCCATGGCCTATCAGGAGTAGGCAGAGGGGTGTACAAGCCTTGCTTCTTAGTGGTTGGTTTGGAAATGATGCAGGCATTGCAAGACCTGATATACTTGCTAACTTCATGACATATTTTAGGCCAATAGAAATTCTTCTGTAGTACTACCACAGTCTTTTCCATGCCAAAATAGCTTGCCATCCGACTATAGGAACTTCCCAAATCAGCTTCGCACACTTGCTTGAAGGAACATAGAGGTGGCCTAGATGGCATAATAGTCCATCCTGAAGATGAAAGGCAGTGACAATTGTTCATGTGCCCAACATCTGGTAAGTGGTAGCGAAGTCAGGATCACTTTGGTAGAGTTGGGGCCACTCAGATGCCTCATGGACATAAGAGTGGAGCACTGTGGTTAAGGCTGAAACTAGAGGTCGACTGAGGCAGTATATGGAGATGGAAATGTTGCAAGTATGTGGACCACTTTTCATGGTTGTTGTTATGCAATTCACCTTGTGTTTGCATGAATTGTAGAGGCTTGTGATCAGTGTGGATGATTGTCTCCTTCTCAAGAATGTGGTGCTTCCATTTTCGGCAAGATTGTACAATGGAATACATTTCTTTATCATAGGTGGGGTATGTTAGACAACTGAGAGGGGGGGGTGAATCAGTTGTTTCTGTGCTTAAACAATTATGGTTTTTTTAAACTCTTTGTAGAGACACTGAATGATAATCACAATAATGCAGGGAAATACACAATGGCACTTTCAACATCATTCACATATATGAGAAACACAGAGACAGATATTTCCCGAGGAAACCCATGCAGGGTTAAAAACTCTTTTTCTTTATATGATAAGTAATGGTTACATTCTTTACAGTATCATACATATGAGCACCAACTCATAATGAGGCTACAACCTCAGCTTTGCAAGTTGCAACTTGCTGAGAGCACCAACTCTCTGTTTTCTCTAGCACCAACTAGAAGGAAGAACCAACTCCCTGGTTTCTCTAGCACCAACTAGAAGGAAGCACCAACTCCCTGTGTTCAAGCACCCACTTGAACCTTTGAGGACACAAGTCCTCCCTATCTCCACACAACCACCCTAAAATATAAATATTTTCTATTGAAACTTATTACAGTGATATGATGTTCAACAATGGCTTACCAGACTCATCACTGTTCTGCTGCATTTCGTTGCTCTATCTGCCTCATTGCCTTTCTGCACACATCACTTGCGCTGTCTGTTCTTCCGCTTTTTATGCTCTGTGCGCCATGTCCATTCACTGCACAGTTCCTCTTCTGTGCTCTTCAGCTGCTGCACTCTCCCCCTTCTTCACACATGAATCACCTTCACCAACAACATTCACAGCAACCTCCAACAACAACCGCAACAACCACCTTCTCTTCTCTATACTGTGTATTTATAGATTCTGTGCACCTTGTGCATGCAATGTTCACAATGCCTCTGCATGCTGACTCCGCACCATTATGCTCCACCTCTCGAGTGCTCTGTCTGATCATCATCATGACTCTTCAGCTTCTCTGGCGGTTTTCCCACGCGTTCAGCATCATTAAATGTTATGCTGAGATTCCTCAGCCTCTCTGGCAGTTGAGACTCTTCGTCTTCTCTATGACAGTCGAGCTCACCTTCTCTATTTCAGTTACAGCCTCAATCCCATCCAGCTATCAATCGCCTCCACGAGTCGTCTTCATTCCACTTGCAGATTCCATGTGACTCTTCTGCTCCTCTGGAAATCACACCGAAGTCTCTTCGCATCCTCTGGTAGAAACCATCAATGGTTACTAGCAGTTTCACTGTGTCATGCAACAATAGCCCTCCAATCTTGTTCAAATTCACCTGCACCGTTGGATTAACTCTGAAGGGTATTGTCATTATTTACCTGTTTCACACTTTCGCAATTCAAAGATTCTACGATGAGACATCTTGACTCTCCATGTCACGAGCTTCGAAATTCCGAGGCAGAGCTCATCTGCACTAGGTCCTTCCTCCACGTGACCATACGCGGTGAAAACAGGTTGCGCTAAAAGGCACTGCGAACTCATGATCTTCATAGACCCTGATTGACGGTCCATGATACCGATGAATCAACGGTCCAACTCTTTTTGAGATATTGCATCTCGCTGTTCCTTAGTTGGAGGTTCTCGTCACTCCAAGTCATGATAGGCGAAGCTCCGAGATGGAGCTCAGATCAACGATCCACATTCTTGGTGATCCGACGGTCCTGATATTTTCGCGATCTCGCATCTCGTTGTTCCTTAGATGGAGGTTCTCGTCACTCCAAGTCGCGATAGGCGAAGCTCCAAGATGGAGCTCAGATCAATGGTCCAGAATCTTGGTGTATTGACGGTCCATATCTCTTTGTGAATTCACATCTCACAGTTCCTGTGATGAAGGGTCTCATCACTCCAAGTCACGATAGCCGAGACTCCGAGATGGAGTCGGATCAACGATCAATATCAAACCTTGATCTGATGGCTAAGATCAAACCTCGATTTGATGGCTAAGATCAAACCCCATTCCTTCGACTTTCCAGTCAGCGACATGACGATCTTTCACCACGTGTCCTCTTGATCCAACGAACCACGACTGTCATATCTACCTTGCAGCTTCACCATATCTAACGGCTATTGGTCCTTCGTACTTCCCCCAGATCCTACGGCCCAGATCTTCTCGCGATTTTTCCACTTCGCCGTGTGAGTTCTCGACACCTTCAAGTCCCGATCTACGAAACTCCGATAAGGAGTTAAATCAATGGTCCAGATTCATTCTCGATTCAATGGCTGCAATTGAATCACGATATCGCATATCGTGAAATCGGGGTTCCTAATGTCAAAATTCTTTGACATCTCCAACTCTCGATCCTCGAAACTCCGACATGGAAAGGGATCAATGGTCCAGATTCAACCTCGATCTAATGGCTCAGATTAAGTGTTACACATCAAAATTACTCACTTTGATAGTGTCGCAAGTGTCGTCATTACAAAGGTTGCAAGTGTCGCATTTTGCTCACAAGGTCGCAAGTGTTGTATGTTGCTCACAAGTGTCGCAATAAAGCATGTTTCCATGATGCCTATGTCGTGCCCATAACGACATGAGAAGGACACTTGAAACACCTCAAACATCTGATTTGGAAGAGGAGAAATGAGTCAACAAGCTTGCAAACCTTTTGCCACCTGAAAGCACCTCAAAAATTGAGTTTTGGAGAGGAGCGCTCCCCCATACACTATCTCGGAGCGCCGGCGCTCCTCATACACTGTCAGGGAGCGTTATAACGCTCCCATGCCTTTTTGAAGGAGCGTTATAGATTTTGAGAGCGCTGGCGCCCCCTAAAGCTTTCTAGGGAGCGCTACAACGCTCTGTTGGCCCTTTTGAGGGAGCGCTACTTATTCTGGGCGGTTGTTAAGCTGTTGAGATGAATGGGGGAAGCGTATTTTCATTCTTGGAAAGTAGTTGAGCTCGAATCCTTGGTCCAGCCATGATCCTAGGGCAGATCCTCGACTGAAGGAGGAAAATCCTCAACCTCCCCAAGGATATCTCAAGATTGTTGAGCCTCTCCAAGGCTATATAATCAAGCTTTCTAATGGTGAAAGGAGATGGAAAAGAGAGAATCATACCAAACTTATGATCTCATGAGTGGTATGAGCTGCAAATTGGAGAATGATGTCAAACTTATGATCTCATAAGTGAGGACTGGAAGAAGAGAATTACACCAAACTTATGATCTCATAAGTGGTGTTGGAGCTGATAATTGGGGAAGAAATGTGTATGTGAAACTTATGATCTTGGAGGAAATTTGCAGTCAGTTAGAGAAGAATCATCAGTGCAGCTACTGCCATCCAGATTGTGGATCTTCCAAGCAAGGGTAGACGAAGAGGACCTGACGCAGCTGTCGCATTCGCATCAACGATTGTAAGTACTGCTGTCGTTATTCTCATTAATATGACATGCTTGGCCTGTTTCTTTCTAGTTTGTGTTAGATGCTACATGAACTTATCATTCAGTGATAGATCTGTTTTCAAGCTAATGTCAATAGAGTAGGAAGTGGTCGTATCTTCATTT